>JAHZMX010001761.1:0-21436 GCA_027743895.1 Seira musarum | reverse complement strand
CAATGCACCTCGCGATTATCGCAAGCGCCATTTACCATTACTGATTTCTGGTTGTCGTAGTGAGGCGAAATGATATATTTGCCTAGGCGTAGGTGCATTGCTAGTTTGAATCCCCTTTAGGTAAAAAATTACGGACGAGTGAACCGATTTTTGAAGATAAAATTACCTAGGCAAATTACTCGCCAAGTAAAATTACCTAGGTAAATAAATTAACTAGGTAATTCATGTGCAAGTGAACAGCCCCATTATCTTTCCCTTTATTCCGTAGCTGAGCTCTCAGTGTCCGTCTGTCCGATCATTAACTTTTGAAAAAGATCACCGATAGACTTGAAAGGATCAAGTTTTTCTTGCACACTGGGAAAGAATGCCTATATCTTTTAAGAATTTTAAACAATTTATTACTTAATGGCAGGGTCGATTACTTATTGAAGAATTTTTTAAGTGACAATATATTATGGCTTGTGATGGCTCATTCAAAAGCCCTTGAAAAACTTGTGAAGCTGTTACTTTCAATTCAATTTGCTGTGTTCATTTCTTAAATTTTTTAATGATCAACGACAAATAGAACGTCGTCGAAACATTGCTTGAATGCATCATATTGCTTATAATAGCTCATTTGAAAGGCATTGGAATGAAAAATGAATTCGATTTTGAATTTGTTACAGCAATAACAAATCATTTGTTTTTCACCTGTTATAAATATAAACCTCGCGTAAAGGACCGAAAAATGGTCTGGAACTATCACCCAATTCAAATTCATACGGTATACGCTTATATCATTTGTATGATGAACCTAGAACCTTCTGGGCAAATTTTCCAGTGTACAAAGGAACAAGACGTAGGTATTCAAATAAATGCACACCATTAAAAAAGTCAAAGTCAAATGGCTTGTTTATAAGTAAAACAGTATGAAACATATTGATTGCTATAAGAAATGGTTTCTCCCTCTGCTCAAAATTAACAACCACCAGGTAGCAAGTTCCCATATGATGCCATATATTTTAGTAATTGTAATCACTCATACATATCGAAGGAAATTGTAAATTTAACCATAAGTCAAATAAAAACATCATATTATTTTGATATGTTCACAACTAATGCAGTCGTGTCAAACCACTCGGAATGCATCGCAGAACGCAGTAAAATGCCAATGGCAGTGTTGATGTTCACAATATAACAAGGCAGACATCATTGCATGAGTCAAGTCTGGATCGTATAGTCAACCCAAGCTCATTTATATTTTTAGGAATATGACCGCACGCATCGGGAAGGTCAAAAATCATCATTTGAAAACGTCGTCGATCGATGAACAACTTAAAAAATGAAGCATGAGCTGAGCTAAGTTTAAAGCCTCTTCGGAAGCTTTTTTATCATTTTGAACGATTGAGAAAGTGAGTATAATACAACATTATTATATGTACCAAAGGTGGCATATGGGATTTAGTGGTCAAATCAGATGGGCAACTAATAATTAATATACATATGTCCATTCTCAGATTTCATTGAGAAAAGCTTATTTGGGGTTCGAAAAGATTCTACAATTTCCAACTATTAAAATTAATAGTAAAATTCTCCTTGTATAAATCGTCACTTTCATAGTAAAATCCTTTCTTGTAAAAATGAGTGTAATAGATGATTCCTCCATTTTCATAGTAGAATTAGCCACCTTGAACGTAGCTTCATTTCTTCCCGATTTCATTTACCAAAAATGAAAACTTTTTTTGTATAAAACAAAGACACCAACCGGACCATGACGTTTAAATCGCCTCGTCTTTGTCAATGGATGAGAAATCCAAATATTCACTTGATAGGCGAGTCATTTTGACAGCCGAGTAGTTAACCGTTAGCATTAGGCGGCAAATTTATATTTAAAAAAATGGGCTGTTCTAATAGATGAGTTGTTTCTAAAGAAGATGCAATTATATTTACTGCAAAAATCCAAAATGCAGTTGAATTGCAGACAAACTAGCTAAATTTATCCGATTTCCTTTAAAACCTGCAGCAAATTAAGGCCTCTATCAGAACCCTTGAAACAAAAAAGTCTCATACTGAAGCCCTATATTAAGACATTAAAATCTACTGAAATTGTGACGTGTTCTCTAAAACTCTTATTTTTTGTTAGATTCAATTTGGCTACACAAAATGATTCTATATGAATCGATTTTTATTCACGCACGTTTTTTAAATTTAAAACCCTCAACTTTCGCTATCTCTGTAAATTGTAGATGCTGTGTAGTGGTATTCTATTTTTATCATGAGATCATATTGTAATCATAATCATGAACGAATGTATGGATCGTTCGCTCAGGTATTTCACGATGAATTTACAATTAAGATAAGATAATATTTTATTCATGTGGTGGTGGTTGCAGGATCTTTGTAGTTCTGTTCGGTCTTGTCATATGTTGAACGTTGATGTTGTAAGAGTTTTTTTGTTTAAAGAAAAATATTATATTCATTCATCTCTATCAAAAACGCACGTACATATAAAAATTATTTATTTTTATCTTAAGTCTCTAAATGCCATTTTCATGTTGCAGCAGCAGAATCAGACAAGGGAAAAGAGAAGATGCAACTTGTCTTTTCTGTAATGCTCCGATAATACCACATTATGACGATGCATCAAACGTGTAAATATCTACGCGCTTTTAAGAGTTGCGATTACGACTGGCGATTACACCTTGTTTTTTGACTGGGAATTATCTTACAGTCTGTGAAGGCGGTGGATAGTGCGTCTCAATTGAACAAAGTCGAAACTTTGTGTAATTTTATCTTAATTACATAGAAAAAACATGTGTAAAATTAACACAGAAGTGGAAATAGAGATTCAATGAATTTTGAAGTTTTTGCATCATACAACATCACATATAACAATCTAAAAATGATGAACATAGGAGATGTAGGGCTAAGGTTACAACGCATGTGCCAGTAAACTTCCAACCAAATCCATACCAGAGATTACCTTTGAATGACGAATTTTTATTCCTCCTCACATTTGTACAGGATAGAATAGGTTCTGCATCTCCATATCAGCTAGATTCAGATCATTTCCTTCATCTCATCCAGATAATTTTTTTTTCTAAAAATGGATCATTATAACGCTGTCCACGGTGATCGCAATCTAAATTTTGATCTCTCTCAAAAATGATTTTTGATGCATCGTGTCTAATACTTTCCTCACGACTGACCCAGTTGAGAAAAAACTCCCATCTAAATCTAACGTTTCATATTTTTTCTCCCTTCAGTAATCTGATTGAGATGTTGTTATTACAGCAGTCATTTTTCTTTAGATTATTTTTATGCGCTATCAAATGGCACGTCAAACGGTTCGAAATAGAGAGAAACATTGAGCCAAGCTCCCGTCATGTCTTGCCTTGTGGCCAACGCCTAGTCTTGCTTCCTTATTTTTTCAAAATAAAAAAAGTCTTCTTTTCCAAAAGAAATACATCGTATGCATATTCATGACAACGCATTGTAAAGTAGCGAACGTACCCTACCAGCCTATTTGCATCTTTCTTTTACTGCCGTCCGAATAAATTTAACTAGAATGACTTTGATGCGTCCGTCCAACGATAAGACCATCCATCTGTGCACTGGGCACTTTATAACTGCCAGAAGACTTATCAGCCGACTGGCTGCCCTCAATCCTAAAACGTTATAGGATTCCTGATATTTAGCAGATTTAGCTAAATTCGTAAACTGTACGTTAGGTTTTGGGGTTATTGCTGCTCATTCGAAAACTATTTAAAAAACTACTTTAAAAAGCTATTTTCTTTAAAAAAAATCCATGTTACATCAAAATGCAAAAATCGGAAAATGAAAGTGTTTTATCATTACCTATTTCATTTTTGTTATATGTATTTTATCTCTTCCAGCTACGTATCATTAACTGCATAACAATTTAATTTTTTAAAAGTCTTTTTCTTTCTGGATGCGAATGAAATTCCGTTGATTAATCATGTGCAATGAGTTGGACAATTCAATAATAAAAAGGTTGACATTGGTGATGCATATGAAATAAATGAGATTGTGAATAATTACAAAATCTTTTGAAATGCTCTTCTTGTAAACACTCAACTTAACATTATTATTTTTATTAGCGCTCGTTCATTTTAAAACTAAAATTCTTCACACACATGTCATAATGTCATATCGTCAACATTCCAAATCAGTTATGTCTTAAAAATTATGTACCTATGCTATAACAAAACAAACACTCACGCGATCGAAATATCACCCTGGATTCATTTCGATAATTTGTCGATCTTGTAATGTAAGTAAATAGCATTTGTAAATTAAGTTCACCTAAACGACGGATTTCAAATTAAAGCAATTCATACAATTAACTACATTATAAAAACTAATAAGAATATTTTTACAACTTTTTTCACACTAAAAAAATATAACTTAATTGGTTAAAAATAAAGATTACATTACTACACCTCTTTCGATTCAAAATCCGAATTTTCATCAACTTTAAAGCACCCAAGCTAATTTCAAATTAAAACAAAAACACTAAACTGTCAATATAGTCATAGCCATAATCAATTGCGCCAAAACCGAATGTCAATTAAAATTTACTTTAATTTCTCACGAAAAAAATGAAAGAAAAAACAAGGCAGTTTCACTCTTCCGATATTATCATCACATTTACTCGGTATGGTCATTTCATAATACTTTTTAAGTACTGATTAAGTAATGGTATTTCTCTACCAAAAGAAACTTCTCATGAAGAATCGCAAATCCATTTCTGAGAAAAAAGGTTTGAACGTGTGGCATTACGTATATCAAGGCCACTTTGGTACTACATCTATTTACACATCATTTCATCATTTTTTCCAGGAGGAAAACAATGGATTCTGATTATGATCATGATTTCATTTTAACAATCATTGGACCGACACTGCTTAAGTCTATATATATTTTTATTTAAATAGATTGTCTACTTTGTTCCTTCAATTATTTCAAGGAATAGCAAGCGGGAGAGATTATGTATTAGTATGGACATGTAGAATGCCATATGGTAAGCTAAACAAAACGTAAATTGTAAAGGAATTTGATAGTATAGATAGTATCAGCATAAATATTTAGTAAATCTTTTTGAATACTAGATTGTATATTTAACTTGCATTGCAAGTGTACAAATAATCGTAAACTAGTAGCTTTCAAGCTAGTTTCCCACTTAAAACTAAACTATTGTAAAGAGATACGCATAGGGCAAGAATATAAATCAAAAATATGAACGCATGCATGAACTGTTTGCATTTCTTCTTCCATTCAAACTCAACTCAAACTTTAAATATGATCGTGCTCACCATCACCTTGTTCATTTGTTTCGTTTATGAAATGCGACACATATGCAAACTTAAATAAGAAAAATTCTTGTTCAATCCATTTGAGAAAGAAAAATAACAAAAAAAAGCGGGAGGATTGCGAGTCGATAAAATAAAAGTATATCGGATGGAGATTTGGTGGGATATGAAAGGCATACTGAAAATTCGGGTTGGGCAAGATTAGGATTGGAATGGAATTGCAAGCTTAATATACCGGCATGAGAATCTTGTTCAACAAATTTATATGCAAAACAAAATCGTTTAAATCAAAGAAATAAATATTGAGGAGTTTAATTATGCCTAGCCCCAATGAATAAAATCTGACGGGAACAAAAATCCGCTAAGAACATCATCTGCTGAAAGACATTTTGAGACGAACGCCTATAGCATATCATTAACATATAGTGCATACAAAATAACAACTCATCAAACGGACCGGGAAAAAATTTCATGTATGTATGTCGGTTTTAAAATGCCTATGGTGTGGCTGTGTCTTTAGTACAAAACCCTATCTATTGCCAGCATATCGAGCTTTGGAATTACGTATGTGAGAATAGGAATTTCTATAAATTATCTGGAATGAACGACCTAAGTACGGCAAGATATAACGGCATATAAGTATATAGGTACATACATACAAACTTAACAATTTTTATACAAGCTTAAGTACAATCACGATCTTGTCTTATTGTTTGCTGTACATTTTTAAAAAGTTCAAGCTTTTTTTTACCTCTTCAGCTCTTAAGGAACGAGGGATTTTAAAAATTTTTTAAAAAACACACGCCAGTTCGGAATTCCATTTGTTTCTGGATGAACATCACATTTTGTCACACTTTTCACATTGCCCCTTCACAGGCTTCACTCAACGCTTTAAAGATGAGACTAGAAGAGGTGCTTCCATTTCCTCCTTGAACCATGTCAAACTCATTATGATTCAAGCCGTTTGCACTCTTACTATTGTTGTTATTGTTGTTATTATTATTATTGTGACTTGGCGTATGCGCACCCCTTCCATTAGGGCTCCCTTCATCTCCTCCTCCATACTGCTCATCAATTTGATGGGGCTCCGGTTTGAATGTGTAAAACGAGTTATGATTTGCATCCATTTGAGGATAGCCATTAGGATCCGCTTGGACTGCAGCATAGTCATAATGATTATGATACATACCGTTCTGCATGATCTCCATTCCTCCCCCTCCATCAGAAGAGGGGTATGCAATTCTGTGCTGCGGAGAATAGTCCTGGTGGTTATGATGTTGATGATGATGATTCGGATCTCCGTTCGGTATCCATCCTCCGCCATTTCCTGAGCTGCCGTATTGGTCTTGGTGGTAGTAGGTCGGAACACTTCCCGAGATCGACATGTGATACTCCATATCCATTTGTCTGGAGAATGCAGCCTGTGAACAGAATATCAAAGTTGTTAGCGTCTCTGATACACTCATGTATCGTTTCCAGTGACGGAATCGAGCGGACTATATGCACGAAAAAAGTTCCATAAAATGGGGCAACAAAATTGTTCAGTTCACATCGTAAATATTTTAAATGACGGGTAGAAATGGTAGCAAAAGAAGCAGTTTGACTCGAGAGCCCAGCAGAAGAGAAAGGGCTCTGATTGCGGATTTATGAAATACATAATAGAATTAAAATATGAAACACATTCCACAGATTTTTAATTTAAAAACAACGTCATAATCAAGCATATGTGCATGTCAAAGACTTTAATGTGACCTGTAATTTTAACCTTTGCGTAATCTACAGGAATTCCCAGTGTGGAAATGAAAATGCGAAATGAAATCTTCCCAATACATCTCAATTTTAAGAAGTAATCAATGCAGACGTGAACTTATGATTAGATATGTCTCCAAAGAGTATAATATGTAGTTTGTTGCTTTCATTACCTGTGTGGTTGCCGTTTGAACATTATACTCTGACAAATTTACTGGCGAAGGATTGCTTCCATTTCCGGCGTGAGAAAATGTGTTGTGGTGAATCGAAGCAGGCGAAGAGACTGCAACGGATGCTGCTGCAGCGGCAGCCGCTGCAGCATGAAACTGAGCAAATGGTGATGATCTGGGAGTGTATGGGGAAAGCCTCTTGCTGTCAAACTTCGAAATAAGTTGCATCACAGGATTTGTTTTAATTCCACCTCCACCCCCGCCTGTTAAGCGGTTTAAGAGTTGATGATTATGATTTTGATTTTGATCATCCATTCCTCCAAGGGTTGAGTGGAGGTGACCTTCGCGATCAGATGAAGTGGTGTGGCCATGGCTATTGTTCTCCAAAGGTGACATTTCCGGTGTGGGAAGATTCACTTGGTCTCCTGATTTACCACTGGATGTACTGCTTGCACTGCTGTTACCCAGGCTGTTTGGTTGATGATCCAATGAAGAGTCGATCAAACCGTGTTGAAGGAGAGGTCCTTGGAAAATAGTAAAAATTAAAAGAATGAAATAACGGAAAAATGGAACAGGGTGCGTTCGTTTGAAGAAGGGAAAATTGAATCTAAAAAGAAATGCCGATGTCATATTATTCAAAATGTGTACCTATGTGGAGATTAATAAATCTAAAGATTCTTCCGTGGATATATTGTAAACATGTTCTGCAATGAATTCGATTAAGTGATAATCTACAGGTGGAAATTCGCTTATTGCAAAGCTTGCACTAAAGGTCCAAGATCTGATTTTAAAATGCTCACATAAAAAAATTGTGAGGAATTCGAAAATGAAAACAAAAAGAACAATGTTTTGAAGCGGACGTAAACGTGATCAGACCATTTTCAATGAAAATTGAAAAGGGTTATTAGATGACCCTTTTTAAAGGAAAATTGATTATTAACCTGGTTTTCATCCTACTTAAAAAAATACGGGGTTAGAGTTAGAATTGGAATACCGTATTTGATGTAATACAGCAAATGTACATTCACTTGGTTCATTTCATTCACATGCTTGGGAAATCAAAGTAGCTGTGCGTGGTTTGAAATAGAGCAAATACGGTATTTGTTGAAGGCCGTGATCAGTGCCAGTGATAATTCCAGAGGAGCGCTTGAGAATTATAAGCGATTAAGATGATTAAATATGTATTTTTTAAATTACATAGTGCATACTTTTACTGTATTTAATGATGACCCTCTCATTAAAGGGATCACGTTTCGCAAAAGCATAGGTTTCTAATGATAGGTTGTTACAAAGTCAATATTTGCTCAAGAAATTACGCATAACATTAAAATATGTACTTATACAGAGCGACTACAAAAACTAAGAATTTTAGATCGATCGATTACTATGAAAAGTGCTTTGAAAGGTGAAAAAATCATAAGTCAGTCTCGAGATATCAGAATTTGAAGCTCTAAAAATGTGTGATTTTTGATATACTGCGTTTGATTAAAAATTAAGATACCCTATTATTTTTTTAGCTTTTCAAGTGCTAATTTTATGCATCCATTATTTGTTTATTGTTTATCTAATATAGATTGCGGATTGACATCATTGCAATGCAATTTAATGATGAGTTTTTTATTTACCTGCACCTTGCTGTCCTCTCATTCGAAATTCTTTCCCAATATCCGGATCTGGACTGGCATTGGGACTTGCATCAGGTGTGTGAATGATGAGTTTTTATTTACCTGCACCTTGCTGTCCTCTCATTCGAAATTCTTTCCCAATATCCGGATCTGGACTGGCATTGGGACTTGCATCAGGTGTGTGAAATCCTGCAAATGGTGAGCCACCACTTGCACTTCCTCCTGTCCCACCTTGTGCACCTGCACCAGGCATGAGAACATTATCAACACGTCTGCCAGGCCTCACATAAAAATAAATTTTAAACTGTAGTTGACATCATCGAACATCATCAATTTCAAATCGTCAAACTAAAATCGTGCCAAGTCGAGAAAAATTGTCAATTTTGATAGGCAGTCATTTCGTGTCACTCCAATGTCGAAGTTAAAAATATGTAGACAAGTTTTAAAAAGGGAAATAGATTTAAGGGGATAAATAACGTCAATTCTGGGATTTTCGACCATTAGTCAATTTTTTCGGGAAGACGCGAGAACTCAATGTTTAAAAATATCTTTGAAACGATCTATCTATATAAAATTCGAGTTCAAATTGATGAGAACGTAAATTCTTCAACAAATGCAAACCAGAGTTGGTAAAAAAACTGTTAGACTTGAAAATTGTAGAAATTAAAAAAAGCAGTGCAGATCGAAAACTGCTTGAATGACTGCTTCAATGAATCTGTCGTCGATAGAAATTGGGATGAAGTTGACATAAGTGTCGGATTGTTTCGAGTTTATTTAGTCAACGTGATTTGCTAGAAATAATTTATATGGGTCTGTATTTTAATTTTGTGTGAGGTTTAATGTTTTTAAGTTTTATTGTGGTTTAATACGTCCCCATTTGAAACTTGCCATCTCTGAGAAACATCTTTAGCTTCACTTAAACATGATTATAGGATGATCAAGCTAAATTATGAGAAATGATGAGCTTTTGACTACGGATCAAAATTTCAGACTCATGTTCGGATCACAGTGGGGAAGGAGCCAACATCCTTTCCACCAATATGCCTCACACAGCGTCTCATTTATCATTTCTTTCTTTCCCTTATGGCAGGCCTACCTATGCCTATACCATACCATACCATACCATAGCATGCTTTCAGTTATCTTAAATCTAGAAGCCTGAGATCACATTCATTCATTTCCTTACATCTAAACACACTTTTCACCGTGCAGTCGCACTTCATTTTACCTCAACCGCAATCCTCAATCACAACCAAAGCTCAAAGCATTTTTGCAGCAATTTTCTTTTAGCCCCAACGACCAAAGGAATTTTGGTATGCGCTAGTACACCTTCATTTTAATGGATTCGATACAATTCATAATTATTCTGATTTGTGAGTAGGAAGGGATTTCCTTTTTTAGAGTTTGTCTCGTCTCAGGTGTTGCTTGATCATTCCTTACTCGCCAAAAAGACGGCAATAACCATAATCATGACGAGAGAGTTGTGCTGTGTCGCACAGTCACAATCACTAGTAAACCGAAATTATACTCTGACAAAAAAAAAAAAAAACATGATCGAGTCAGTCGACATCTCAGCATGAAAAAACCTCATTTTCATAAGTGAAAATAAATTTCCATCTTCCGTCCTCATCCCATTCTACTGAATCTACTGAAAGGACCGTATTTGCTCGATTATCGAAACACGAAATCAAAAATGTTTACTGTTTAGTTCACTTCAATTTCGCTTAAAACTGGAGAAAGATTAAGATGACTCGTGGGTCAGCGCCCTTGCACATAACTATTCAGAATTTGCAAACAACTACGACCTTTTTAAAAGGAATTATTCAACCTACCATGAACTAATGAACTGCCAAATTTTTATTTCAACGTTATTTTGCCACTAAAATCCATATTGTAATGAACTAATATCTCAAACAAAACAGAAAAATATTACTGGTCATAGACTAGAACAAAATAGAAGTCCTTTGATAGTAAATAGGGTTTGGAAATAAGGCAACAATATTTTTAAGCACCCGCGCTTTAAACAGTAAGTAATTACATTATGTACTTTACCATTTTTATTCCCGTAGTATTCTTACTATTCTTAATTTCCCCTTCAAATGTCAATCCTTGCTTGTGTATGTGAGTACACAGTAACAGTCGCAACTACTACAGCCATCTTGAAAAAAATATCCTCCTATTTCGAAAAACGCCTATAGCATCAAAACTCATTTTCATAGACTCCTGGCTCTTGTCTGGTCATTTACCACAAAAATGAGAGCAAGAGATGAGCGGAGAGTTGAAGTTGTTGGTGGAAAAGATTATGTACTCAATCGCAATAAAGTGAAGGGTAGTGTCTTGAAAAAGAGCCACAGAGAGAATTTAGCCACTCCTACATCTTTCATTCCATCCTCACCTCATCACTACTAATATCATAAAAAACATCAACATCCTAGGAAAAAAAATACAAAAAAAAAAAAAAAACGAGAGGCTCTTCTTTGTCAACATTTGTTGCATTGCAGCCAACCTATTCCATCTCGTCATTAATCCATCGCTTTTTTGTTATCAAGAACCTACGATGACCGATGCAAAAGGTAAAATAAGTAAACGAAAAAATTGCTGGATTAGAAAGGAATGTCTGGATTGAGGATTGCAAGTCTAACAATAAGAAGAAAATTTGGATTACTCAGGTACAAGGTGTTTGTCATAGTAGCAAGTGTTAGACATAGAAGTAGAGCCCAAAGAGAAACGATTTATGCAACGAGCCCAGGAAAACTAGTGTTGATGTTGATTCCCAACCTATTTATTACCCCAAAATCCCAAATTAAAGGATGTGTAATTGATAAGTTTCAACTGGAATATAATACGAGTAACCAGAATTTTCCAATTCAATATCGATATTTTCTTTTACTGTCCAATTAATTACTCTCTATTTTAAAACCCATTGATGGATATCCTTGTTTCGTTTGTTTAGTTTCGGTTTTATCTCATTAGATGAGCACTTCTTTCCTTCAGGCAAAACACATCAAAAATGTTTTTGTATTTTCATTTTTTGTGTAATTTTTTTTCTCGTCCTCTTCATTTGTAGTACCTGCCATATGTCATAGGCGATATACTAGACTACACTAACCAGAACTACAGAACCAGACTGTTTTTCTCCTCCGTTCTGATGCCGCTTGAGTATAAGTCGAGATTGTACTACGCACGTAGGTAATCACAATCATGATGAAAAAGACAGAAAACGGACATGTCTCGAAAAAAGAATGGTATGCTTGAATGAGCAGAATAATCTTCAACAGAAAAAAAGTTGCAAATTATGTGCTTCGGAATTTTCATGAACACTACTACGAAGAACAACAAGCCAAATCCAAAACTACCACAGGTAGGTAAGAAGAAAATGTTTAGGCGAAAAGAAGAAGAAGCAAAAAACCAACTGAAAATAAGGCATCATGACAATTTTTTCTTCTTGTGTATAAACGTTTAGAATGATGACGATGATCATCATGATCATCATTTTTACGAAGTTACCTGCTTGTATTGAAATGATTGAGTGCTTGAAGCAAGAAAAAAATTCTATCTGCCCAATCAGTAAACCAATGCAAACTTGTCAGCCAACCAACGAACGAGTGAACGTCACAAAAAATAAAAGCTTATTGTTCCTTAACCAAAACTATTTTTGCGGAGTGGAATGAGATGAGCAGACCCAGAAGGATGTGATGCTGTCTCAGATGTAGCAAGAACCCAAAGCAGGTTGAATTGGAATATATTGAAAGTAATACACTCACCGAAATACGGTGCGGATCAATTTTGTCAACGGAACTTTGAAGGATGTTCTAATGAACAACTTTAATCTGCCCTTCCTACCGGAGTATGAACAATTTTCAACGACCACAGCTAAAATCACCATTATATTATAATTTCCCCTACCTTTCGTGTTCGTGTTATCCGACTTTATCCATTCATGCTGGTTTCCTCACATTTTTTAAACTAAATTTTCGAAGATTCTTTCTTTAGAAGAATCTTCCATCATTTTAATTGGAGTTTGTAATGGTGGAAGGGATGCATATTGTAATTGCAGTTGTAATGATTGTGGCATGAAGAAATTCTGCGGGCTTGGGGCAATTTATAGCTGGATAGCATTCATAAAATAATGCAGTAAATAGAAAATAATTTCTTTCAGCATTTTTTTTCTCCAACCAATCCCAAAGATTTCCCTCAAAACCGCAAGCCAATGATTGCTCAAATCTCGGGAAAATCCTGAATTTTTCACTCCTCTATCGTAATGATAATCATACTAACACTATTTATTTTTCTATAACAGGGATAATTTTTTCCGTCGTGACTAAAAAATTTCTTCCTTTTAGCGTCTAAAAAATCTCGTATTTTTTCCTCCTCTCACGACAGAAAACACGCAACACCAAAAAATGAAAAGGCCAACCCAAGCCAATACAAACCCGTAAGGGGCGGCCGTTCGCATTTTTTCTTGGCAAATATTATTACGTGCATCATCATAATCATATTCATGACATGACAAGTGGCTGTCTTGTCCTAAAGTTAAAACGAAGAAAAAGAAAAACTTTTTCTAAGATTCACATTACTCCACTCCAAAAAGCAATAATATGCTTTACTGCTGCTTTGCTTGGAATATATATAAAAAATATATATTTGCTTAAATGATGATTTAGCTAATAAACAGTTTGTAACAGGTCATTTCTGAGGTCGGTTTTTTCCCATGTGGAGGTGATGATTTTTCTGAACTGATAAGGAAGCCATACTTTTTTGTGGACTTTATCATAATCTTACAGGTAAACTATTATTTTCGAAATCCCCATAACTATTCACTTTACCAAGAGCTCATTGCATCTCACACGAATCATTTTTTAAAGAGGAGACTGCAATTTGCGTATTTCATCAAATAAAATGCAGGTCTTAAACAAAATGATGATTTCGCAGTCGAGATTTTAAAACAGCGGATTTTCAATGCAGAAAAATAACGTAAGTTTTAAAAATCGTTGGTATTAGCAGGTAAGGAATAAAAGTTTCTAGGCGCAGAACAATAGCATCGCAGATTGTGGTTTACTAATATAAGAGCCTGCGGATCGGAATTTTAATAGTCTCAATGAAATGGATTCTTATAGGTAATGATAAATTAGTCCGGAAATATTAGAATGCATTAGGACTAGGACTGTTTTTGCTTGAATCATATATCACACAGCCTCTGTGGACATCAAATATTGGTGCTGAATTTGCGTTATATTTGAAAATCATGTAAATTAGTTTTCACTTAAAATCATGAAAGACGTAAATAAAGACTTTAAATTGAATCAATAAATTCTTAAAAGATCGTAGACTTTCACTTGCAACGTGTTCACTTTGTCAGAAATCTTGAATATAGCTTAGGTCCAGAGTTTTCAATAGGTATTCAATGCATGCATGGCAGGTTTTAAATAAATCTTTGGTTTTTAATGCCCGTGATTTATTTTAATTCATACGGCATTCAAAGATTTGCACCCGTAGCGTTCATTTCATCTTTTTTTTCGTAATCAAGATTTTTCTTCAAGATTCTCCAACGGAGATCCCTGAGTTCCTCTTCACTTCATTTCATCCAATCTCAAATCCAACTGTACAGATCATCCGTACCATCAGTGTATCGTAGCAGATTCAGTAAATGGGAAGGCACACACGTTCTTTAAATTTTCTTCTATACTGGTCGTAGTTAAAGTTATGACATACCTCAACTACGACTGCAAACAGTATTTATTTTTTATACAATGAGCAATCATTTTATTACTCCGGCACGACATGCCGTCATCACGCGTATCCTATATAGCAGGAGGAGATGAGGATGAGATGAACACTATTTTTTACGTCGATCCGTCCCAGTCAAACTCTCAAAGTGTTTTTAAAAAGTCTGCGAGGATTTTTTGTTCGGTTCGACCCAAAAGATGAAATACGATTGTATACTGGGCACGTTTTCCTTGCTGTGTTCTCAGACAAAAATTATTTTACGATGTTTGTTATAGAGTGAAAGAAGTAAATAAAGTGGGATTTTTATTTTTAAATCACCACCACATGATTTTTATGATTATGATTGTGTATTACGGTTAATAATTGCGCTGCAGGGAGAAAATCCCTGACTCGCAAACTTCTTAAAAGGGGGAGGAAGTGAGCGAATGAGTGAGTAACAAAAATAACTTTCAACTGAGGTAGACGTAGAGGTATTACGACTACGACACTTCGAAATTTAGGGATTTCAAATTTACAAACTTAAAATAAGTCTCGCATTTCTTCGTTCCTGGACAAGTCAGAAAAGCAGAAATAATTGTTCCAAAGCTGCTTTTTATGCTACCATTGGATAACAATCAAATCCGTTACTACTGGACTAATAAAAATGGACCGAGAATTTCCGATTAGCCAATGTTTTTTTTCACCTTAGCCAGCTTTATGTTTTTTAAATAACTATGCTTAGAAATATTAATTAATATAGTTATACGTAGCATTGCAGGTTCCATTCTGGTTTATTGGCGAGAAAAGAATTTTCAGATTCTTACAAAGTTTTCTGGCATTTTTTCGTTTTAAGACCATTGCCATTTTGTACGAGCGGACACCTCGTCTCAAAAAGACCCGAAATGTGACAGGGGAGCTAATAAATAATAATGAGAATTATCAGATGGAGAGATCAAAGGCGGGCTTACATACACTTGTGCAGCCGCAGCCACAAGAAAAACAATATGCTTGGCCGAGACATTTTCCTTGGAAGATGCGCATGCAGTTTTTGTATGAAATCTTTGAAGCTGTTGCGGCACTTCTGTTTTATTTGGGTACTTGATAGACGATTTGCCTTTCTCTGTTGTTCTTTACGCCCTTCTCTCTTTGAGGCTTACCAAATTATTCATCAACATCATCTTCATCATGAGTGAGCTGAAAAAGTATATCCAAAGATGAATAGGTAAGCCAAAGTCGACACGACTAATTAAGCAAGAGGATTATTAGATGCACACACGCATACACTACAGATATTAGTGTAGAATAACAATCACAACTGTAATCACAACTCAAGCACCAAAGCTTTTAAAAGTAGGTATCTATTCATTCTATTGCTAGTAAATAATAGGATTTAAGCTCGATCTTTTTTTCTTTTTCAGAATGAAGGAATAGAGATAAGCTATTTTCTCTGATAAAGTTGGCGGAGGACCTGCTGCTGTGAAACGAAGTTCACCACAAAAAGTCTCACCCTCACATTTCACACATTAAGTGGACAAATAAGGCTCCATATAACGGATCAGATTGGAATTATGTGCTGGTCTCTAAAATTGGTTTTTTTGTGAAAACAAACTACAAAGTTAAATATGTAACTTATTTTAACTTTGCATGCCATCATACGGATTCAGCACTGGAAATAAGTTCTTGTCAGTGCTATCGCTTAGTATTACAATTACAATTAATAATAGTAAACGGTCGACAATCGACATTGTTGACTAAGATTCCCCTGCCGCTATAAAGAACTTCTAGTCGAATAAATTGTATTAAAAGGTGGCTTTAAAATAAAATTGGATGAAAGTAACAAATAGAAAAATGATTCCTTACGCTTGAAAATTCTACCGCTCTCCAGATTTAGGAGGGGAGATCTCCTGCATTGAACTGCACTGCCTAATTTTACCCGATAATTGTCTCATTTGCTTTTTAAACCACTTACTTTCCTTTTTCTTTCAACCCAGTCGGTCAATTTGTGCTCAGTTGGAGGGAATAAAACATTAGTTTGGAAAAAAGGAGTATGTTGAATTGAAACGGTCTAAACATTTTGAAAAGATTAAAAATTTATTTGGGTAGGAGTCATGTTGGGACAAATTCCCGATTCCTCATCAGTTTAATTACTTCGCAGCAGTTGTCCTTGTTTAAAAAAAGTTGAGTGAGCATAGCAAGAGCAACAAAACTGATTTACAAATACAAACGTGCATACCGTTTCATTATTGGCCGTGCTCTTTTGTTTTGTACCTTATTTATTCCTCATCAACATGTGAGGCAATGATTAATTGTGATTTTTTTGGATCCTGTGTTGTGGTAACCATTTTGATTTTTGTCCTCCCGGTGAGAAAAGCATAACTTGGAAGGATTAAAATGCCGCCCGTCTTTCTCCGAAGAACGTTGCAGTGCCGCCATGGCTAATAATCAGAATTACAGCACTTTAATGAGTTATAACACCTCGGGTCTTGGACAAAGTTCATTTTGTGATTTACGATGACTATACTCCAAGCTGGTGGATTAATCAAGAAATATAGGTAGACGTCCCACGCTTAAAAAAACTAATGAACTTATTGGAGAATAAAAATTTTTGCTCTCTTGAGACTGAATCCTGGTAAAATTCAAATTTAGAGAGTTCCGCATCCAAATGTTGTTAAAAGATGTCATTCAGGTAAAATGTCATTCAGATTACCCACATAGAGTGTGGAATTAAAAAAAAAAACAATAATTGTGAATTTATAATAATAATAACACATTACAAACTCGACCGGTTTTTGTCGATAAAATCGTCGTAAAACATTATAAAATTAAAAATACAGTAATCTACTAACCCGGGCATTTCAATGTTAAAATGTCCAAATTATTTTCTTAATTCGAAGCAGCTACTAATACGTAAAGTTTTTTTTTTTATTTCTATTACGTAAAGTTTCACTAGTGATGGTGGAGGAGAGTCTGGGTGTATTGCCACGTTCATAAAACGTGCCTTCTCTCGATAAACTTTCCAACTGTTCCAACACAACGAATTCAGTTTATGCGTATATTCAGAGGTCATACATTCGACTTTGTTCGGTATCGGTACTTGTAAAATATTGAAACAAAGTTGGCTCGTCTCGAAAAATCCAATCATTTCATCTGAAACTCATGCATTCCTTTGTTCACTGAAAGTACTAGTAGAACTTGACGAAGCTCACGAAGATAATCTCACGTGAATCATTTGAGCTCCGTGTGTGCTCTAATAGAGCATGGCTCTAAATAGAAATTGCAGCGTATTGATTCATGTACAAAACAACGAAGACATCGACCATAAATTCTTTTCAGCCTTTGTCCTAAAAAAGTAAATACAGAATGTACACATTCACATCAGTGACGGCAATGAGTACAGTCATACAACATATTTTCTGCTGATTAAGATCAGGATTTTTTTGTGCTGATTAGATTGAGATTGTGAGTAGAGGTAAAGGCACCAGTAAAGTCCACTGCATTAATAATTTTCAAAGGTGAAAGGTACAAAAGTACAAATGAGATCGTGTGTGTGGGAGGTGAGAACGTCAGTGCTCAAAAAATCTAAATTTCTTGATTTAAGACTGCATCCGCATCTTTGACTCTGATGTCTTGCTTTGGTATTTTTTCTATGAATAAAAAATGGGCGATTCTCGTGTAAATAGTAATCTTCACGGAAAGTAATTTGTCACTGCTCTCTAAAATATTTTCGCGTTGTGTTGTGTTGTAGTAAGTCCTTTTCCTTCTTCATCAAAAGTGACTGTTTGAGAATTAGAAAGAATTCCTCAAGCTTCCAGAAGAAAAGACTCAATCTCATCCAGAGATGGCAATGGGACATGAAATGAGCGTGGACAATACATAAAAATCCCGGCAATTGTTACTAGAATTATTACGGTCCGTAAGTTCAGTCCGTATAACGGATTTGCACACAGCAATACGGGTAACAATGTCTAGTAAAACTCCGACAAATTTCCAACAAAATCCATTTTTCTGCTAACCCAAAACCGTTATATAAAACTCAGAATTTATAAAACCTATTTCAATCCTGGCCTTGCCATAAAACTTAAAGAAACTTGGAAAGCAACCTAAAATAGTTGTAATTCAAAAGCCCTTAACAAAATCAAAGTCCAGTAGAGCCACTTGAAGCTTAAAATGCCTTTGAAATCAACATCGATGAGCTTTAGCTTTCCAAGCCGTTCATTTTCCCGTCTCTCACATTCATATATCTTTAATGAAAAGCTGCGTTTGTTATTCCGGCGGCACCTACTCTGTAAAAAAATCTTCCATCTTATTCAACCTGACCAATTCGCCGGCATCGCATTAATCATTTATGTATTTCCTTTTCTGATCAAGTAGATTTAAGTACACTGACACCTCTTCATCCTTTTTTTCTTCTCGCAGTCGATCGTGGTATGCAAGCATGCACGCAGTATATTTAAACCCTACTGTAATTTTGTCTGACTGTGGTGATTCTGGATTCATGCAATGCTTTTGTATCAGTTGCGTTGTTGTAATAAAGTCTTAAAATCGTAAATCGTTCTATTCTTTCCAAATTATTCATCTGCTCATTTCTTTTTTAGGGGTTGGATGATGACAAGGTAGTGGTAAAATGATTGTCACGAGATACTGTAATTACTTTGGTATACTGAGATGTGATGTGCTTACGATTAGTTTTGCTGAGAAATTGCATATTCGTCATTGCATTTCACCCCTTATTGAATTCAACTGATACAAACTCACCTTCTTTGACAAGTGATTCAATGAAAAAAAACTCAGAGATAAAAATGACCTATGATGGACTGGAGATTAAACAAAACCCGTTGATACCAAATACGTAATAAAACAGTTAGGTGAGTAGACATCACGTAGCTGAGGGAGGCTAAGCGAGCATTGAAATTGACGTGTCCGTCAGTCCGTCAGACGGATAACTCTCGGAAGAGGTCACCGATTGACTTGAAATTTGAAACAAACAAGGAACAAAGGCTAACCTTTTCAGAATATTCGGGAAACTATTAACGGCAAGGCCAACGGTTAATTTTTCAAATGGAACATATGGCTTGTGATAGCTCATTTGAAAGCCCACAAAAATTGTTACTTGTTTTAATCTTCGAATTTTTTTAACGGCAGGAAGCCGTTGAAATTTCTTTTCAAATGGAACATATACCTTTTGATAGCTCATTCGAATGCCCTTTCAAAACTGAATAAGACTATTACAATATAATTTTGAAATTTTTTAACTGTAAACCGTAATCGGCGATTTAAAAAATTTCCCTATAAGCTGTTGTGATGTACATATGTAGTGCATGCATCTTATGACATTTACTATTTACGGGACATGATGGGCATCAATATCATTGAGACATTCTAAAAGGATGGCGAAGACAGCATTTAACCTTTTACTCACAGCTACGTCCTTATCGCAGTTTTAACAGATTTATTTAGTTTGCCACCAGTAACCATTACAAAAATTTCATTCATTACATATAATATAATGCAATTGGAATTTGAATAATGGCAGATTTTGATGATTTTAATGTTTCATAGTGATCCACTTTACATAGTACATGGAGGTTTTTATCACACGTTTTACAACTGTGTTCAATTTGTAATTACAAATCTGAAATTGCTTAAAAAAATTGGAAATTTTTGCATGCAAATGCATTGAATGTTGATGTCAATTAAGGACTGAATTTTGTGAAAATCTGTACGGAAGGAGTTCAATTTCAAACCAAACCGGCTTATGACTCATGCCATCTCTGAAAACAATCTTTTTGGAATCAAGAGATTTAAGAACTATCCTGAATCCTGAATGATGCAGCAGTTCAAAATGCATTTTTCAATCATTCATCGTAAGGCGTGTTCCAAAAACATGTTCAGAAGAGGGGGTGAGGATGAAGTAAGGTAATGATTAAAATTTGGATAATTATTTGAAATGGAGCGAGAGATAGACAGACGATCGCAAGGGAATCATACTAATTTTGTACGAATCCGTCTCTTCTCTTCCTTTAAAGACAATGATGAAATCATGAATATTCATGTCCGACTGGGATTCTAAGTCGGAGAAACGATGGCTTAGGGCATGTACTTTAAATCTTGATATGATACCATCAAAATTATTCATAGGCGGTCACCAGTAATCACACTATGAGCTAATTTTTATCACACGATAATTACATGGTGTGCCTCACGAGGCAGCCAAGTCAAGCCACCCTCGAAATGAAGAGTGCGCAAAAATATTTCGAAACCTGGCAGTCTTCTACGAGTTTATTCGTGGGCGAAAATGCTGCCACTTATGGTGTGCAAATATAAGTATGCGGTTGCTAGGGATAAGTTTTGAACTGAATACTTTTTAAGGGACAATATTAAATGGAATAATTCGCAAGTGATGGCAATTTTTTTATCGCTTGACACAAAAAAAACAATTTGAATGGTTTAGGGACCGCGGGTTAGCACAGCGGCATTTACCGACCGATATGGTCCATTCTTACGATTAGTTAATATAGAATTTCAGCGCTATTTTTACCTTTGGCACAGTTTGTATTCACTTTTAATGTTTCTGCTAATTATTTAATGCCTAAAAGGCTGACATTTTAGTATTTTAGTATAAAAATATTTTCATTCTGCTGTAACGTAATGCTTTGTACCGGACTATCTTCACCGGACTGAATCCGGAAAAAAATTGTTTTTCAGTGTACATGTTATATATTTCCAGCTTCATTAATCTCAATTGGGACAAAAATAAACATCTCCTTTTCCCTACGATGTGCTATATCCAACATTGTTGCAATACAGAGCATTACCAATGTTGTCACCGTACAAATGTACAATCACAATGACTGGCCACCCTCTGGAATCTTAG
>JAHZMX010001760.1:0-24995 GCA_027743895.1 Seira musarum | reverse complement strand
TTTGATTTTAATGTGTAATTTTTTAAATCTCGTGATCCCCACTTGTGTTTCATGTCTTCCTCACCATTTTAAATGTGATGCTAAATGTGCTATATACTATATTTACTATTATACATACATGTCCAGTCAATGTTCTATGTCAGCTCTATAAATGTCTTTTACTCTTACTTTTATCATTCTTATTATTATTATCTCTTCATCCCAAATTCTTTTTTGTTAATTAATTTTCTAGGGAAAACAAAAAAACACTCAATAATCAAATGTGGTCATTGTACTCAATTCTGTATAGCAGCAACATCAGAAAATCATAGTTTCTTTTTGTAAATAATTTCTCAAAAAAAAATTTGTTTATTTGCCGCTTTGTACTCTACCTCAATCAACTTTGCCAAATTAATTATGTAAAAAGAATATTTAATTTTATTTGCAAAAACAAAATTGCGCTTTGTATATACATAAATTGACATGTTCCATTGCAATCGCTACTCAAATCCCCGAGATTTGCGAGTTCTCTTGACGAATGTAAATTTAAGAAATGGCAGAAAGGTTCTTCAGATGGATAGGATCCCAAACTGTAGGTCAGGCAAGGGGAAGCATGCATGCGATGCATGACAATTCAGGGAGTCCAGTTCAGAAACAGTCATCTGTGCCGCATTGAATGAAAATGAGTCTGAATTCTGTTCTGCATGAACCAAGAGAATCACCCAGAGAAAACGGTGATTTTTTGCATGATTAAGAATCCATCAATAAATCTTTAAAAAAAATGATGCTTAAAGCTTTAAGCTTTGTTCGTTATCACAAGACTTTGATGGAGATCACTGATGGATTAGAAAACCATGATAGTACTGCTATTGCTATTACTAATACCTACCGCCAACTTCCACTTTTGTCTACACGCACCAAAAGTAAGTGTAAATGTGCTTTGGGATAAAACTGGTTGTTGGCCCAAACAAAACTTGTTTCCATCGCTCTAAAACTGTTTTGGCTTTTCAAAGACCTATACAGTTCATGTAGCGTGTTGCCAGGACAGACTCTGAGTCCACAATCAAGTCAATTCCAATTTTTTTTTCAGCAGGAAAAGATTGTGGACTCAAAGCCTGTCTCAATTAAAATTCAAAATCATCATACTGATTTGCAATTTAGCAGTCATCTTCTAATCCATCTAGACCTTTAATTTCAAAATCTTTTGTGTATAGTTAACAAAGCCGCGTAGATATTTTAAATGCATGTAATCTGACTGGACTATTTATAAGAACAGATGGGTTAGGTCAGTCATAGTTCCACTCCATTAAGAAGGTGTCACATTGTTTATGGTGGTTGTGTGTTCTTGTAGGATTCATTCAAAACAAATTTTGTTTTATTTTTTAAAAATTCAACTCTGGCAATTTTTCTCCATTGCAATATAAAGTATTTTTTTCAATGTATTTTTGTACAAAATTTAAACCGTCATCGTGCTGATTGTATGTTTCAGTTTAGGAACTCGGTCTCAAGTAAGCCGGACGCATTTAGCCCACTGTAAGTGTGTAAACGGTAAAAGAAAGTAAATAATTTAAGTTATGTGGATGACTACACTACTACTATTACTACTACTTCTACCACTTCTTCCAACAATATTCCATATGAAACGTACGTATTAAAAAAAATAATTACTGTATAAGACATGAGGTTTTGTAGGTTAAGCAATATAATTATTTACCAAATCAATTTTTATTTTGTCTTTCTACCCGCTTTCCTCTCCTCAAGCTTTGCGAGAGCTTTTGATCTCGTCTCACATGACAAATCCGCACATTATTTGAATTTTTTAAAAGATTTTGAACAAGATTGAAAAATACGAAACAAATTTTTGGACAGAAACTTGGGAATCGTAATAAATTGAGCCATAATATGCACCCTTTCCAATTTTATTACGAATTTACTGATGTTCCCGTTTTCCATTTTGGAGCCATCATTTTTACAAGAATATTTTTTTTTTGGTTGGTCGTTATAATAATTTGTGTATATAATGGTATACCACAGCAATGCGCAATAATCTTCGAGGAAACCAAAAGTTGACCGTTTTATCATCGACAAAAATTGAAATGAAATATCATTTCACAAAAGAAAATGTAATATAATCCATTCGACAAAAAAAAACCATGCGTACTTTCCACTCTGACTTATCCTTTTCTCCTTACAAAAAAGGTAGTGTTTATTAGTATTATCCCTCATGAGATCATCATTAGTTTACTAAAGTACTCTTTAAATTTTTCTTTTCCGATGATGATGCGATTTATCAAACTCTTCCCTGCAACAAAAAAAACAAAATACTAAAACAACGACACTGATCCGATGATGATGTTAAAAAATATGACGAAAACACACGACACGACATCTACACACGACATGCTTTATCCTCTAACCTAATCAAATTCAAAATTTCCAAAAAAAATGATACAAACTCGAAATTACTTAACTACTCCCAAACTGAACGCGAACGCCGGCGATGATGCTGAAACTGAAAACACTTTCACACTACACAGGGGTGACGTATTCTACTTTCACTAACGGTTTTCCACAATCTCGTCGCTGAGACATTGCCCCAGGTGTCGGATGCTTTACCGGTCTTAGGTATTCAAACAAATAAACTCTACATATTTTTCTTTTATTCCGACAAAAATTCACTTGCGTATCAGTTATAGTTCATGTGTGGTCTGGTATAATTAATTTAAACTGCATTTCAATTTCGATTATAAGCTTAGGTATACTATACTCCCTCAATTACACTATAAAAACACCGTTCCTTCCACACAAAAAGATGTGTATTTATTATTAATTTTGCAATTTATTCATGCTGTAAATTGTAGCTGCTTTCAATCAAGTCTACACATTTCAAATCAATTTGCATCTCATTTTTTTAGCTCGAGCAAAAAAATCAAATGCCTGGAACAGAAGAACACATGACAGGCTTTAAGATTCTCACAAGAAATACAAAATTTATACTTTTTTTCGTGATGATTTTTTTACAGAGTAAAAAAAAGAATTAAGGTAAGCTATACCCTAAACCAGGTCCCTTGATGACCCAAGTTTCTGTCTCAAAATGTTATATATATATAACCCCCTTGATTTTCCCTAAATAATTTTTTCTCTGAAATCAAACTTTTTTTCTGAGAAATTTATTATTAATAATATTTTTGGATGAATTATGATATTTATGATGATGATGATCGATCACGACTCATCTCTGTCTCTGTACTCATTTTGTCTCAGCCACAATTTTGGTAAGTACAACATAAACAAAAATTTAAACCTAGTCCAAAAAATTTTATTCTTTTCTCTTCTCGCTCTCTGATGCTTTCTATTTTCCCATTTGCGATAAATCAACTTTTTTATAAATCAATGAGTGTTACATAATGATGATGATGATGATGTAGATTTGTTGTGTGACCGTTGGGATTCATAATGATATTTTTTTTTCCTTTCAAGTGGTTTCTTTGTTGGGCTTTTGTAACGAATCAAATTTTGTGTCCAACATATTTTGCTTTCATTCCCTTTCCCCTTTTTCTCTCTCTCTCTCTCTTTTCCATTTGCTTCTCTAATTAAGGCAAATAAATGTATTTTTAACTCTCCTGAGCTACATGATTACAACATGACAACTTTTTTGTAAAGCAAAAGAAATATTTTTTTTGCAACATGTCCCATGATAATAATAACCATAAACGACTTTCTTATGAAAAAAAATGTGCCACCACTTCTGTGGACTTCCATGCGGATCGGATAATGGAGTCATCTTCTACTCTTCTTCGCCCTCAGCCCCATTTTTTCCTATAAAAAATCTCAATAACGGTTTTTGTCTAGAGTAAAATATTTTTTCAGTGATGTGATGTGTCATCGTCTCGTGAGTTAAGTTTTTTTTCTATGAAAATTTTTATCCATGAAAAAACGAAGAAATTAAAATGTAAAGAGATTTTTTTTCTTGTGTTCAAAACAAAAAACTTAACCCATTTACTACTTAGGTTGTTTTTTTTTTCTTTCCCAAAAAAATATTAACCCGTGTAGCTTTTCTTACTTAATTAATCTCTTTTTAAAATCTCCAGTTTCTTGCTTAATTTTTTCTCCATGTTTTTGACAAGTGTGTAATAATTCGAAATAAGTGGTTGACTTGTGTTTTTTGAATATAATTCTTGGGCTGTAACGTTTTCTTGTGTCGCGATTAAAAATTCTAGACAGTGACTAATCCCATATATATATATCTATATTTTTTGTATTTGATGTATTTACGTACGTCTGTCTGTGTGGAGCATGGAACTAATTTACTTGACTTGTTTTTTTCAACATGGTTGTTCGTTCTTCTCGCACAAAGAAAAGTACTACTTTACTATAACTACGGCAAGATTTTCTATATGCATTCATAGGAATGATCTTCTTCTACTTAGGTTGTGTTCTTCACATTTTTTCATGCGAAATCAGAGAGGTCTCTCGAGAGATTTTGGGAGGAAAAAAAACTTTTCGACTTGTTTTTTAAACTGTTTGTCCCCATCCATATATATATCTTTGCTCTTTCTCTTCTTCTTCTACTTCTTGTGTTTTTGTGTGTGCGTCTCTATAAAAAATGTCTAAAAAGAGGCTTGGTCACTTTGTTTTTATTTACTGTGAATGAGCTCTTCATGTCAAGAGATTGAAATTGGAATGGCTTACCATAATGCAAATGCATCTGTCTATCTTATAGTCTTCTCTCTCATGAAAAAATATATATATACTCTGTCTGCTATGCTTTTATCATCCAAAATGCTTTTTAAAAATTTCAACCTGATGCATGTCGTGATATGATGATGAAATGATGATGATGATGATGATATGATAGGGTTTTCACTAATTAGGACCACTGAGAAAAGGCTGTCGAGTGAAGGGAATGTATTTTGTTTGTTTGTTTCATATGCATGAAAAACGTTTGTTGGCATGAAAATGATGATGAGAGCGAGTGGTTGGTTGCTTTCCATGCTCACAGGATCAAGGATTACAACTGAATCGTACACATTTTTAGTGCATGCACGCTCTACTTAACAATTTTAATCCCTTTTCAAAGCTAAAAGAGAATTTTTTTTTCCAAAGCTCGTTAAAGTACTAGAACTTGAGCATGTTTTAAGAGTAATGCACGTTAATAATTCATATTGTTGTTGTGCTTTCTCTTCTCTTCTTCCTGGAGAAATGAAATTACCGCATGTTTTTTTTTCTTTCTTTCTCTTTGAAAATAAAATCCCAGTAGGAAAATAATTTTCTGGCTTGATGATTCCACTGTGCTGTTGGATGGGTATTCTCTGCTTGTGCTGCACATTGTTCCCCACTTTCTCTCTATTTCTCTCTTTCTCTCTCTCTCATTCTCATTCTCTCTTTGCTTATAATATATACAATTGCGAATTGAATGAATGAATGTGGAAAAAGCGATTATTATTTTTTTTGTGTGTGTTTGTTCGTGTATCTCTCTTTGTAATATGTACTATTTATGTTTCGCTATTCTTTGTATCGTATCTTAATTCTCAACGATTCTCAAGTGACGTGATTATATATATAATTCTTGTGATTTTGTTGTTGTTTTGTGTTTGAATATAATTACTACATGTTTCTATTTAAAACAGCGTTAGATAAGATAAGTGTTTTGGGGACGATGATGATGATGATGATTATGAGAAAATCATGAATGAAGAATGGTTTATAAGCGGTTCGGGAATACAAGTGGACTTATTCCGACTCTTTTGTGCTTTTGTGACACAGGTACATACTTCAATTGTATCATGTTCATGGTAGCCTCATCCGTGGTCTCAACCATTTTAATCCTGAATTATCATCATCGCTCGGCCGACACTCATGAAATGTCGAATTGGGTAGGAATTTTATAGCCAACTTTTTTGTATTTGTGTCAAATGGGATGATATGGAGTATGAGTAATGAAATGTGTGTATATCTCCTTTTAGATTCGAGTGGTATTCCTGCAATGGCTTCCATGGTTTCTCAGAATGAGTCGTCCCGGTGATAAAATCACGCTAAAGACGATGGCAGCTACTGCCAAAATGCGGGATCAGATTCGAGAGATCGAATTAAAAGAGCGATCTTCCAAAAGTCTGCTAGCCAACGTCCTTGGTAAGGGTACGACTCCACTCATTTAGCCCGGAAGTGACATTTCCATATAGCATGAGACTATTACTACTACTACATAAGTACTGTATGAAGCTCTCTCCTGCTCTAGCGTTTCTGCTTTTAGCTGGATGATGCCGCATCTCTTAAGAAAAAATTCTTTCTCTACTTTTTGCCACTACTATTTGTGCTGCTGCTGCTGCCGCTGTTCTTGTGGTA
The DNA here is from genome assembly GCA_027743895.1 of Seira musarum. Taxonomy (NCBI): domain Eukaryota; kingdom Metazoa; phylum Arthropoda; class Collembola; order Entomobryomorpha; family Entomobryidae; genus Seira; species Seira musarum. Next base: position 18,671 of record JAHZMX010001760.1, on the reverse strand, counting down.
GTGGTAGAGAGGCTGAATTCTTTCTTTGTGTGTGTGTGTGTGGAAAGAGCATGTTTTTGTTATTGTTTGTGGTGGTGTGGATATATATATTAAGCATTATTGTTTCATTATTTTCTCCACAGATATGGACGATGACTTCAGGCCCGCAACATTACGAACACCGCACTCGACACCTGGGTGGCGAATCGGTGGCTCACATGAGGACCCTATAGCAGCGACAGTGAGCCATCACCCTTGTCTTGGTGCTCATCGGGAACTTTCGCTCATCCTGAAGGAGCTTCGAATGATCACGGACAAGATCCGGAAGGACGACGAGGCCGCAGATATCACGAACGAGTGGAAGTTTGCCGCTATGGTGGTGGATAGGCTCTGTCTCATTGTTTTCACTCTGTTCACCATCATCGCCACTGTGGCTGTGCTTGCCTCAGCTCCTCAGGTCTTCGTCCCTTGATTCTCACTCAAGCTAATTTTTAAATTTACTACTACTGATACTACTACTACTACTACTGATACTACTACTACCACTACTACTGATACTACTTCTCTCTCAGACTCGACTACTACTACTTCTTCGGCTCTCTCAAACTCAAAAATCTCTATCGCCCGCCCGCCTACTACTACCAACATCCTTCTCCCCCCAAAAAAATATTTGCAAAAAATACTATCACAAAAAATATACAAATAACAAAAAAAATTATTATTACGACTACGACTACTTTACCCAAATACTCTATCTCAGCATCTTCTTCTCTCTTCTTCAAAAATATATTATTCTACTTCTTCTTCTTCTCAACTTACTCACTTCTTCTCTCCTTCTTCTTCTACTCTATCTGCAAATATCAATTCAATTTTTTAAAATCGAGAAAAGATCACTTACAGAAAATACTTATCTTTTGTTTTTATCATTTCTTCCCAAAAAATAAAATCATTCTAATACTTTCCCCAAAAATATTTTTTTTCTTTGACATCTACTCTCTCTATCTATCTATCTATCTCGATCAACACCAGAAATACAGCATGATTTACAACAGAGCCAAGCCAGCGAATATCAATTTTCACTTTTTCCTATCAAAAAATTATACAACTCTCATATTTCCCCAAAAAACATAAGCCACATTGTTCATTCGACTACTACTACTACTACTACCCAACCATGCAACTACTACTAATCTCAGAATGTGACATCTTAGGGAAAAAAATTATAATTTAAAATGGAATGAATGAACGAATGCGACAACGTTGTATTTCTCTTGCTGCTTACAGCCGTTGCTGTCATGAGAAAGTAAAAACATCCTCAACATCCTATTCATCATCCTCAACATGGTCATCTGTATCATCAATACCATCAGGATCTCGTCAAAACACTCAAAGGAAAAAAAATAAAAAAGGAAAATTTAAAAAAAAATGAAAGAAAATATGCTAATGAACTGTTGAAGTGCACCACCATGGACAGTTTAAAAAGTAAAACAAAATGAATGAATGAATAAATAAATAAATGGCGAGAAAAAAAAAGATTATCTGAGGCAAAGCACCTACACGCAGAGAAAAAGGAAAGAAAAATTCTCCAGAGCATGAAAGATCGAAGGAAGGAAAAAAGCAAGGAAGAAAGAAGAATTTATGGAAAAGACTCAAAAAAAGACTTTTTTCACTGGGAATTTAATTTGGAACATGAGGAAAGACTATCTATCCATCTACAAAAAAAAGAACATAATTCTATTATGCTTTTCCTATATCGTTATTATCTGCAAAAAAATTCGTATCAACTGCGTATGAACGTAGAAAAAGGAAAAATTGTTCACATCTGTCTATCTACCTATGAATCTACATCCCAAGACAAGACACAGGAAGAAAAAAAAATTTGATATTTGTTGTGTAAGGATCGATGCTCTCTCACTCTTTCTCACTCAATCTATTTCTCTGTCGTCTACTATCTTCCTACAAAAGAAAATGCGAATAATGTAACGTAACAGCATTTCTAATGAGCCCTTCATCGTTATTCCGATTCGATTCGTCAATATTTAAAAACAAAAAAAACTACATATTTAACCAAATGGTCGTGATTACAAAAAAAAACAAACAGTTGATTCTTCTCGCCCACATCATCCCCTTCTGAAAAAAAAAATATTTAAAGATTTTTTTATACTTTTTCTCTTTCCACGAAAGATGAAAACAATCCTACGTATTAAATACATGATAAGTACTCTTCTTACTTAAGCTACTGTAATACTTGGATAAAAAAGGACATTTTTTCTAAAGAATACAAACAACCATCGTGTTAAAACTCGTCTAAAGCTAAAAAAAAAGAGAAATCCGTGGAAAGAAATTGTTTGCGATTGTGATTGCATCGCAAAAAGGTTGCTTCACAATTCAAAAGTGCAAAAAAAAAGAAAGCTGCTGCGGCAAAAAAGAAATTGTTGAAAAGTGCACACCTTCAATAACAAAAATTTTTTTGGATGATGTGACCTGACCTGAATAAAAGTTTGGAATGTAGTTTTTGTTATCCCTATTCAAAAAAAAAGTGTGTAACGTTGTTTTTTCTTCTCCTGGTGAAATACCCTCTAAATCGCCTCTCCCTTTAATAAAAGTGTGTGGACATTTTGAAAATGTGAATGAGGCAATCAAGTGATGACCATCTGGAAAATTGAAGGACTTTGCCAAAGCATCACATTACAACGTTGCCATCATTTTATGCTAAATAGTTACCACTTTACCCTCCGGCATAAACTTAGATGTTTTTTGTTGTCGTGTGAGTGCGCTCGTGTTATGAAGGAAGATTTTTTTAAAAATCCTTCTACATCCATCCATTCCCAATACTTTTTCCTGGGTACATTGGAGAAACTAAAGAAAAAGTGTTTCCAACCAAAAAGGATATCCCATTTCCAAGACATAGACAATGTGTCTACTCAAAAGGAAAAATGGAAGCTGCAACATTTCTTCACTCCATAACAATCCTCACTATCAACAATAAATGGATTGCAAATACAATGCTAAAGGGAAACTTTTTTTAGTCCAATCCAAATCCAGGCATCTTTACAGCTATACTACTACTTACACACCATCGTTTTATTGTTATTGTAATGTGTGGGAATAAAAAGGATCGAATCCAAGTCCAACTCGAAACCAAACCAGGACTACGGGTTATATACCATGTAATACAGCATAAGTACGTATAGCGATGGAAGTCAGATCAAGCGCATAGAAAAACAACACCATTTCCTTCTTATCTCCAAAAATTGCTAGCCCTTTGCACTTTTCTTCTTGGGATTCTTCCAATCTCTTCCTCCTCTTCTATGAAAGAATACAATGATGCATTTATTGGATTCATCTATTTGATATGTTGTGTGCCCCTCCTAAACAATATTTTTTTTTGAAGAAATAAGGAATCATTCTTTATTCTTTGAGCGTCTTTATGCCCATCGTCATCAGATCAGATCAAATCACATCCCAGGAAAAAAATTTTTTCTTTGGAGGAAGATACGTGGATTGGAATTTGTTGGAGGCTTGCTTGCTGATCACATCGTATCACATTACAAAACACTGTTTCACTTTCTCCCTTTGATTTGAAGATTAGATACGTTTCACCTGCCATAAAATAAATTTCGTTGGAATAAAGATGTTCCACTGCCAAGAAAATAATTTATAGTGGAAATCAACATTTCATCATCATCATCATCATGATCATGATCACCATCATTACCTATACTTGTCCCGACTACTTGAGATGTTACTACTCTTTATGGATTAAATGCTTGACATGTCAACGTTTTCTTTTGACTCAGTCCAGATTATTTTTAGTCACTTTCATCTCCTCCATCATCAATGGAAAGAAATGATTTGGCGTTTGTGTTCCCTCCTGTCAGAAAGAAAGTAGGAGGATTGAAGCAGGAGCAGTGGAGGGAATATCACAGAGGAGTCATCACGATGATCACCATCGGCTGCATTCTCCGCATGAAAATTATTCTCGTCGGTTGGACCAGTCCAGTCTGGTCTCAAGGAAAAGTCCAGAGGAAGATCATGACTTGAGAAAATGATGGTGTTAAAAGTAGACTCATTGGTATCCAAAGAATGTCCGCGCTATTTTTCTCCCCGTATTTGGATCTGAGCTTTAAGAAAAACGATTTTTCCCCCTTTCTCTCATCTTCTTCTTCTTCGTCTACTTCTTCTATTCTCCGGACTTAGTTTTTGGAGATGAAACCGCACCGCACACAAAATGCACAATGAGATAGGGAACAAGTCTCTCTGGAGGAAGTGAGAGGAGACATTAGGGCACGAGCTCTCTCTGGAAGGAACCATAAAGACAGATGCAATTTTCAGCACAGCGTTATATTTTTTCCTCAAGAATGACAATGATCACGATTACTACTTCTATATACCAGCAGCAAAAGGAAGAAAGGCATCATCCAAGTCTCTCTAGAAAAACATTTTCGTTCCCTATCTCTCTTCCCTTTTACTTCCTCTCCTTGAGGAGATATCCATGCATTATTCATGGAGACAAAGAGGACATACTCTCATACTCACTCGCTCACTCACATTCCCATGCAGAGCAAAACCACGACGATCATGATCATCGTCATCATCATCATCAGGAGCAGCATCCTCTTCCTCCTCCTCAGAGAAAGTATTGTTTCTCCTGCTCTAGCCATTCTCATCGTTCTTTTATACCAGCATATATTTTTTGTCAAGAAGATCAGTTCAAACCGTAAATGCCCGTTTGGGGCCTTTTACCAGCGATGAGAACATTGTTCTAAACTCAAGAAACAGATGGCGCCGACATTGCAAAAATTTCGATACTACAAAGGAAAACATGCCACTGCACTACTCCGCTTAGCTCTCTCAGTCAGTCAGCTCTCTAGTAGCCTCTAGCTTTTTTAATTGAACCCTTGAAAGTTTTTCAGGAGATGTGTCTTGTCACTTGAGCCACTACTGCTTTAAAAAAAACTTCTTTTTTGGCCATGGTCCCACTGGTCTCCAATATGGATGCTCAGAGGTAAGGATTAACTATCATGGTTTCCTCCTTTAATTTTAATTTCTCCTTACAGTGTTTTTACATTTTCTCTATACTCATTCATTCAAACTTCATTTTTCAGTTGAACTATTTTGCATGGAACGGTACAATAAAAAAGACAAGACAAAAAGATTTAAGTTTAATCTTAAAAATATATATCTATATTTATTGTGAACGAATACAAAATGTTCAGTTTTTCAGTCATTCGAACAGTCAGTGTAAAAGACTAAAAAAACTAAAACTATATAAACCAGAAACTCTCAAACTCAATTCAATTTTCTATGACTCTTAAGAGAAGGAAGCAAGATTACTACTACGCAAATTCATCTCAAAACTCTTCTTCGCAAGTACACAAAAACTATTTTCTCATTTCAATTAAAAGTAAAACAACATGAAATTGAATGATGCATGGCATGAATAGCATGAAAACAATACAATAGCGAGTGAGTGCATGTAAAGGAAAAAGGAAAACGCATGAGCATCATTGCATGAGCAAAAAAAAAAGTTTATTTTGCATGACATGAGGAACAAGAAAAAAAAATTATCATTTTTTTAGCATGTCTTACTTATTTCTATATACACCAGCAAATAAATAAGCAACAATGCAATGGCACGATAATATACGATAACAATTTGCAACTGGAATAATTTTAGATACACAATTACAGTCCAATACATTTCCCAACAGACTTGTATTTGTCTCTTTTTAATTTCGTTTTTTTTTTCTGTTTATTTTTAGTAACAGCTTATATAATAAATGTGCACGTGTTTATATGAAAAACATATTTTTTTTCTATCATTTTGCATTTCAGATTTTTTTGTTTTATCATTAGATATTCTGGCGTGTGTATGTTCGTTATTGATGTGTATGCATGCACATCATATCCAAATGTTACCGAATAACATTTGCTAATTCAATATCTTTTTCTTTCTCTCTTTTCATAATTATTTCCTTTGAAGTTTGTCGAAGAGGAGATCCATATTCATACTCCAGCTTGGATTTTGTGTGGGACTCAGCTCAACTTCACGCCGACGACGACAACTTACATCTTTGCCTCCAGACTGATGATGAAATTGCAATGTGGAACTGGATCGAAGAAGAAACTCTTATGGAATAGTGCGAGTGTTTAATTCATCAAATTTTTTGTGTGCCAAAGTAAAAAAAATAATGAATGAAGCTAAGCTAAAGCTGGTAGCAGCTGTGTCGGAAGTGACGAAAAATAAAAGTGTTACAACAACTACTACAACTTTGGATCTGGATGGAATTATGGCGCTGAGGAAAACTTCCATATTGACACATGACTTTCGGTCATTAGTGAAATAATGTGCCAATTCGAATAATTCCGAATTTGTGTTTTTAAAAAAAAGGACTGGACTGACTGAGTTTGAACTAACTGGATAATGGCTGAAACAGGTGACTTTCAACTTGTGTGTTGTTGTGAAGGAGTGCCCTTTTCCCATCGTCATCTCGGACAAAAAAAAGTTGGAACGGAAGCAGCTTCTCACTCTACTACTACAACTACTACTGGGATTACTGTATGGACCGAAGTACATATGTGTATGCATGGATGCAGTAGCAGCCCTTTGCCTTGCAAAGCACCAAAGCAACCAAACGACACGGAGAAAGTGAAAGCTGTGGATTGCTGGAAATATTTTGTGTCTAAAGCTGGTAGCAGCTGTGTCGGAAGTGACGAAAATAAAAGTGTTACAACAACTTTGGATCTGGATGGAATTATGGCGCTGAGGAAAACTTCCATATTGACACATGACTTTCGGTCATTAGTGAAATAATGTGCCAATTCGAATAATTCCGAATTTGTGTTTTAAAAAAAAAGACTGGACTGACTGAGTTTGAACTAACTGGATATAATGGCTGAAACAGGTGACTTTCAACTTGTGTGTTGTTGTGAAGGAGTGCCCTTTTCTCATCGTCATCTCGGACAAAAAAAGTTGGAACGGAAGCAGCTTCTCACTCTACTACTACTGGGATTACTGTGTGGACCGAAGTATGTGTATGCATGGATGCAGTAGCAGCCCTTTGCCTTGCAAAGCACCAAAGCAACCAAACGACACGGAGAAAGTGAAAGCTGTGGATTGCTGGAAATATTTTGTGTGAACGAGACGAAAGGAGGACAAAAAAAAAGTGGGATGGAAAAGAAATGTTATCTTCAAATGTATTTCATTTCTTTTCCCCGGACAACTTTTTCTTCTAATCATCCTTCGTCGTCACATGGATGGACAGACGGACGTTGGCACTATCTACATAAATTTAAGAATTTAAAAAATGAATCATTGAATCCTCCTGATTGAAAGTATTTACTGATTAAATGTAAGGTTTTTTCCACATCACAAAAACAAAATACTTTTTCTATGTTTAGCGTCATCACATCACCGTGCACAGCACAAAACAAATACCAAAAGAGTTAAAAGAAAAAACAAAATGATATGAATTTAAAATGGAAAAGGCAAGGGACATGACATGACCGATAAAAAAATACGAACAGTGAAGCCAATTGAACAAAACATCCGATAGAAATTGTGGAATTTACACTACCAAATATTTGCTAAGAAAAAAAAAACGAATTCATACTTGGAATAAATAAAATCTTTTTCTAATTGTAATTATAGTATTGTAATGTTTATTGTTTACAATTACAATTATTGATAAGTGAAAAAAAAAAACATTACGGATATTTGCTCAGCATCAAAAAAACTCGCATCATAAATCATGTATATAAAAAAAATATTATATTTCGTAGAGTTTAGGGTTGTACATAAACAAAGAAAAATGAAGACGATTATTATTATTATAATTAAATATAATACCTTTATGTGCGTCATACTCTACTTTCTATTGTATTCAATTATATTGATCACAAATTTCACGAAAAAAAACTATATATTGTATTATTTATATGTATGTAAATGTATTAAGCCAATGCAAGTTTTACATTTTATGGACTCACCACCACATTACACAATTTTTTTCTTTGGCTCTGCAAGACATTATCTTACTTACTTTTAGCCAGAGAAGTTTTCAAGTGTTGTTACTTCTTAATATCCAGTACCGAAGCACATGTAAATAGTAAATAAAAAATGTTGAGTGAATTTCTAGGGACAAAAAAAAGAGTTCTCCAGTTTTAAGAAGGGAATATAGAGGATTTTTTAAAAACATTTAGAAAGAGAAAACAGAGGGACTGCCTGAAAAAAAAAGTTTTGGTGTCATCATCACATCGTACCTTTGAGGAATAAAATGTTCTTTAAAATGAGATGCAGTGCAGAGCACACAATAATATGTTCTTCAATGATGATGACAAAAAAATGCTGTAGTAGAAAAAAGAGAAAAAAATTGTAGGGACAACAAAAAAATTGTTTTTCCAAAAGACCATTAAATTGAAAAGAATTGTGTCGTCGTGGTAATTTTAAATAAGTTAATTCGTTCATAGGAAAGAACATTGTAGAGGAGATGACAAAAAAAAAAACGACGGCGTACATAAATAGATTCTCAGAAATTTACTATTCTGGGGGAAAACATGTAAATACGTACGTAAACAAAGACAAGAGAAACTTTTTTCATTTTGTACTTACTTACATAATACCCTCATTTACCTCTCTCATTCCTCATTTTCCTTCGGTACATCCAATTCCACAGACACAGACACGAATATAAACACAACTTTTTTATATAAAAAATGGACAAGGTACTTTCTAATGTTTCCAAAAGTTACGACCTGCTAAAATACAATCTACCACTATTGCTGCTACTAATCTAAATCTACTTTGTATAATAAAAAAACGATAAGCGTGCGTGCTATTTCCAATTTTGTGGGTGAGTGAGCGTGCGTGGGTGAATTGAATGAATTCGTAAAGTTGTTTCAGTCTTTTTTTTCCGGATCATCAGTTTTGCTTACTTACAAGCAGGGGAAAATCTAAAACGACTGACGAGTTTGTTTGTTATAAAAATTATTGTTAAAACTTTTTTGAGTTTGGAAAGTTCATTTCTCATTTTCAATTTCTCTAGAAAAAAAATGAATCAAACTAGGGTATTTATAATTAAGTTATATGACCAGAACAGATGAAACCGAAAATCAAATCAAATCATGCTCATGAAAACATCCCTGACTAATTTTCCTTTCTGTAGGTTTAGTTTTTTATACTATTCACGTTTGATGATGATCATTCCAAATTCATCAATTTACTAATTGATTTTACATTGGATTTGGGGTTCATTTAACTTTTTTTAAACGTCATGTCATGTTTTAGATTTAAACCCGCTTGTCAAAAGTACTACTTACTTTCTACTTTTTTCGTTCTGTTCTGAGTCAGCTCATTCCAAACTCCAAACCGAAACCAAAAATGTATGTAACCTGACAGCCAAAACCATGCCAAAACAGCCAGCCTTTTTTCATATTAATACCTAAAGCGAAGAAAAAAAAAATAACTGAGAAAAAAATTTTTTAAAAGAGGAAGTTTTCAGCTGGTCTGAACTTTGAAGTTTTTTATCCCCGTTCCATCACGTCACATCACATCACCGCTCACTCCACTCATTCTCAGTCAGTCAATCTGTTTCCGTTTTAATTACGTACATGTATTATTATCTATCTACCTATCTACGTACCCAGATTATCTAGATACATTTTTAGGAATAATAATGTGTTCAGGAGATATCAGACAAGGATTTCGTTTCACCAAAAAAAAACTGCTTCCATGTATGTTTAACTAGGTTTCTTGAAAAGTTTCCCTGCATTTTTCTCCACTGTACATACATAAGTATAAGTCGATACATGGAAGACCACTAGAAAACCTCCTATCCTCTTTGTATGATCTAAGCCTCTTCAAATGAAAATGATTTGTTTCGTTTTCCTTTCTATCCTTCCTTTCCCCACTTCCGGTTGTGAAGACGATACAATATATTTCTTTCAATCTATTTCTTGTTCTTAGCTAAGAAGATTGCTGCGTATTGTGACTGTACTGTAGCGTTGTTTGCTATAAGAAATACATACACAAGAAGAAACAGAAGAAGAAGAATGTTTATTATTACTTATATCCATGTACCACATAGTTGTTGTTGATCATTGTAGAGGGTTCAAGAACACCGCTCATTTTTCCAAAGATTACAAATAAATCGTGTCAAAAATAAATTCTTTCTCAAAAAAAGGAAATCAAGTATAAATACTATTCAAGTCAAAGTCTTAACTTTTATCATCTTTGATATAGAGCTACACATGTTTTTTATAAAGCTATTGTATTGTATCTGTATTGTGCTCTATATTTATTTCGATTCTCTTTTCGTTAAAACTTCACCTTAACCTATAACCAAACCAAATAAAACACCACATTGTTCACTTTTATTTCGTTTTCTATACGGTTGTGCACGGTGCGTAAATGAAAAATAGTGTGAGATAAAGAAAAAAAAATAAAAAAAGTCATGTCGTGTCGTGTCATGTCATGGCGATGATGTTGATGGTGCGTAATGATAAAAAACTAACTCAAGTGCTATATTTAAACTTTAAACAAAATACTATCGTATCCTCTACTAATCCAATCCAATCTACTACTACTATGTACACTACTACTCAACATTTTCTTCTTTTCTTAAGTCCTATGCAAATGAGCATATTGTGAAATAAACTCAGAGACTTATGAAATACTTTGTAAAAAAAAACTTTTTCCCCTTGCCTTTCAGCTTTCTTTTTTTATTTTCTTTCCTTGATGTTCTGAGAAATAGTTCTGGTGAAAGAAAGGAGTCGTGGTGAAAGTAGTGAAAGTGGTGGAATCATAAGTGTCCCTCCTTTTCTATCTGGGCAAGGAGAAAGCCGACCTTTTTTTTCTCAAGTCAAGTCAGTAAAGAGCAAAATATTTTCCCTTTTTTCTGTACATTTTTGTTCTCTGAATCGATCCTTTTTTCTTGGCTTGAATGCAAAAATAGAAGAATTTTTTTTTCACTGTTGGTATGTATGCTCCGTAGAAAGTAGTAATGAGGATATATGAGAGGAGAGAGGAAGAGACTCGCTCTAACTCTTTTTTTTCCCTTCTCCTTCTCTATTTTCTATAGAAAAAGGGAAAATGTGGATTGGATGCTTACTAAACTTTGCGAAAAAAAAGTTGGCATAGTACAAGAGAAAAAAAATAGAATGTAATAGGAGATATTCATGCAATTCTTGGTTTAGAGCATCTCCTCCTCCTTCTTCGTGTCTCATGGATCAGATCAAGCAGGGCACGTNTAGTAGTAGATTGGATTGGATTAGTAGAGGAGAGAGGAAGAGACTCGCTCTAACTCTTTTTTTTCCCTTCTCCTTCTCTATTTTCTATAGAAAAAGGGAAAATGTGGATTGGATGCTTACTAAACTTTGCGAAAAAAAAGTTGGCATAGTACAAGAGAAAAAAAATAGAATGTAATAGGAGATATTCATGCAATTCTTGGTTTAGAGCATCTCCTCCTCCTTCTTCGTGTCTCATGGATCAGATCAAGCAGGGCACATAATATATAAAGTAAGTAAGTACATAGCAGATGTAAAAGATTGTGTAGAACCGGCAACTCAGCAGGAAAAACGGCAGGCCAGGCCAGACTACGGCAGTAGAGTAAGAAATAGCCCGAAAGAAGAAGAAGACAAACACAGATGTAGTCAGTTGGTCGTCCCCTTACATAAGTACACTTTTTTTTATACATATTCACGTACTCATTTCATACATAAAAAATACATACATTCAAATTTTGCGAGTGAGCCTTATCGAAATAAATGGAAATGAATTTGAGAGAACCGGGCGGGCTGAGCTGAGCCATGCAGAAATGTGCCAACTGAACTGCCATGCCAACTAAAAACGAAGGAGAGAAATGTACCATCCTTACATTATTTTTTTTTTTGTTTCTGCTTGAAATAGTAGAAGTGCTCTCCTCTTCACAAAGATTTTCATACGTTTTAAACCGCACTTCTTTTCTGAAAATGTGTGTGCTCTTGCTCTACTCTGCTGCTGGTGTAGTAATTCCCCCACTATGCTTGATATGATACCCTTTATATTCCTTTTTTGTGGCTTGGCTTCGTCTAGTCTGGTCTAGGGCTTCACTTTCTCTTTTGCTACGCATCTCACTTGAAAATGTATATTTTTTTCTGAAAAGGAGCTTTACAATTATGGCATAGATATTTCTCTGTCCCTTTTTCATTTGGCCCCTTTCACGATACCCCATTCGAAATATATGCATGTAAGTATGTATACATTTTACGTGTTTTTTCTTCCTATTTTAACTAAAAATCCTATCATGTTCTTAAGTGAATGATTGCGATTGTGGAGAAGAAAAGGGAAAAGCACGTATTGTTTTAGCAGCAGCAGTATCATCATCAGAACACGAATATTTCTATGTAGCTCACGCTAGCAAACATTATTTCATTTTTCATTGTTTCCCTTTTTTATCTCTTTCTCCACTGGAATCTTTCAGAGTTTCATCGTGGCCATTCCTATAAGTATTTTCCTACTTGACTTTGTGGAACATAACATGACTAAGAAAGAGAAGTAAAAAGATGGTTACAATTTACAAAGCAAATGCAAAAGCCGGGGAGGATGTTGACTTCCAAACCGCAGAATGATTACTTTGAGATACATAGAGGAAGGCACAGATGCTCGCGCATTTTTTTTATTCACATCAGAGGAAAAATGCACCTTCTCTAAATAACTGTAACCTGTGTTCTGTATAACTATGTGTGTGTGTGTGCTTAATTCTCCATGAAAAAAAAAGAAAAATTATGTTGAATTCATTCCAGTCCAGTCATAAATGTAAGACTCACTTGATGAATGGCACAGTTCAGAGAAATCTTAATGGCTTTTTATTTGGATTAATTGATGACATTCGTATGCATGGAGAAAGTCTACAAAAAAGAGAAAGTCTTGAGAAAGGGAAGAATACATTTTTTATCCAAGTCTTCTTCTTCTCAATAGATAATTCTATTTCTTTTCTCAAGAGTCCAACAAAAAAAAAGTAGAAGAAGTAGAGAGGGAAAGGGAGAATAAGGCGCTTCAATAATTCAGTTCAATTACCTAATTACAAGAATCGTTCCACACACATCCAATCCTCACACAGACACATACACACACATTTCGAACCACACACGAAACTTCTTTGATAAATAAGGAAGGAAGGAAGGAAGGAAGAAAAGGAGAAAGAAAAAAATAGTAGTTGGGATGAAAATGTACGATAAACCATTTGAGCCCTGTTCAAACTTCCATATATCGCTGTGTAAACTACATTAGAAAAAAGAAAATGTTTGTCTCGCTCTTGACTCCACACTCGAGAGCATTCTTGAGTGAAGGAGTGACGTCGCTTTATGTATACACCGAGGAACGAGAAAAAACGCAAGGAGGAGAGGATTTTTCTAATACTTTCGCTTCTTTTCTTCCCAGAATTTCCCGAAAAGAACGTGATGTTGGCTCATGCCTCTGGAAACGTGTTTCCGAGAATATTACGATCGCCAGTTTTGATCATTTCTGGAAATTTTTTTATTAACCCTTGGAGCATATGCGACTAGACCATTGATTTATTTTTTTTACAAAAGCATAAACAAATTCCTCGAAATTTTCTCATCCATTCTGTAATTTGTCGTTTCAATCATTTATGTACATTCCCACATAAACAGGAAGTTATTAAATGAACCCAGATAATTATGCATATCATGTGACATGACATGGCCAAACTGTAAAAAATCGCGTGAGATAAAGTTGACAACAGTGAGATTTATATCGAGTTCATTTCTCCTTTTTTTGGCGAATGACAATATAATTGCATTATTCCCTTCGCTTTCACTCGTTTTTCCTCAGATGCAACGTTCCCACACGTAAAAAAGCGGAGCATCACAAAAAAAGTAAAAGTAGACGATAAAATCGGTAGGAAATGAGAGAGAAAGAAAGTGATAATATTCATTATGGTAGAAAGGATATGACTATGAGTATCATTTTAAAGCGTCTATTTCATGATGAGCACTTGTCTCACATTTCATTTTTTTCTTACCCGTTCCATGGAAAATGGATTGAAGCATTTGTATGAAAATGGCCTGATGAATGTCATGTCTCTTTGGCGAAAAAGAAAAAAAAAGTTGGTCAAGTAGGAATCTACATATTATAAGTCCCATGAAAAAGGAACAAAGCAAAAGTTTTTTCCCCCAATCGTCATCGTCATGATGGCCACCAGCAAAAAGAAATGGGTATAGAGAAGAAGAAGAGCAGGAACGAAAGGCTACATCACATCACATCCTTCTCCCCAGTATCGAGTTGCACAATGCTAAGACTATCGCTGTGGTAGAGCGGTAGCTCTGCAAATATTTTTTTGCTCACTAGTAAAGTAAGTAAGTATTTGCTACAAGAAGAGGAATTTGTCTTATGTATATTCCGCTTTAGTGGCTCTTACACCATAATTTCCTAGAGAGAAGTGGTAAACGAGCTTTTCCAGGGATATCGTACTCACTCACTCACTCACTCCACTCCTGGTTTGGTTTAGAGCGAAGGAATTTCGAGGAGAAAGTGAAGCCAAAGCAAGCCAAGCCAGCTCAATGGAGTAAAGCAGTTTGGAACAGTTTAGGCTACGTTTAAGTGGTTTACGCTCTCATTGTGCGCCATCCATACACTTTGTGTGTCTCCGTCTTTTTTGGCTTTTCACTCCGGTCGATAAAGAATTCTTCCACTGGATACAATAATGCTTGCAGCAGGAGCAAAGCAACAAACATAGGCAGAATGAGAACTCAACTCAACTGAATTGAATGGAATGAAAAAAAAAGTAAAGCAAAACCAGTCCAGTCGCCACTCCGCCTTTGTTCTATGTGCTGGAATGGAAAGCACATCGCTTTCGGTGATGCCTCCGCTGCTTCTGCTGCTGTAGTATGTGTTGCTGCTTTCACAATTACGGGATTCAAACTAGACGGATGTAAAGGAACGATACTTAGTATTATATTATATTGTGGCACAGCATTGGCATCTGCGCATCTCCATGGGAAAACTGTGAGTGAAAGAAAAAAAGAAAGTTGCATGAGAGTATGGCACTGGCCTGCCATTTCCACTGACGTCTACTCCTACACACATACTTTCACAGTTAGAGTTGCATATTGCATGTACATAAAGATAGAGTGCGCGAGAAAGAGAGAGAAAGGGTGAAAACGTGGAAAAATAAGTAAGTACCTTACAGTTACAGAACATGGATTGTGTGGTGCTTCCTTTGTTCCTTTTCTTGTCTTGTTTGTAAATAGACGAGCGCCCACGAATACCACCAGAGCTGGTATGGTGCAATGCTTTGTAAGGAATTCGAATGGGCTCGATAGTTCCTTCCTATTTTCCTCTCTCTCTCTCTCTTTCTCGCTCCCATCACAATCTATGTATCTGGATGGATTAGTATGGAAAGAGATGGCTTCCTTTTGCTTTGGCTATATGGATCATTGCGAGAAAAGGGGAGCAGAGCCAGTTTCCGAATAGAAGTCTGGGGAAGAACAAGTGCAGACAAGTCACGGAGAACGGGACTGTACTGAATAAAGCTCATGGAAAAAATGGGTACAGCAAAGTCCATAGCCCATAGTTCACACAACTACAACTACTACGACTACAGCTAGTAGCTCCCACTACGACGACATGTATTTAACCAAAGTATAACCTATTTCTCTTCTTTGGAACTTGAGCGAGCGAAAGAAAACACATAGGCACATAAGTAATAATATACAAAGTCAGATCATCTTATATCATTGCTGGATTGGAATTATGGGAAAGTATGCAGTAGTCTAGTTAGTGCTTCTGCAGAGGAAAAAAAGGAAAAACAAAAATCCCAAATATACTTATTTTTTATTTCCCCCTTTTTTGAGTGAATGTTTCCAGTGAAAATTTTAACCAGTTGGTTTGTTCCTGTTCTTCATCGTCTTCTCTGCATTGCATATGATTTTGATTCGGTGGAAAACATGACGTGGAAACGTGCGCGCTTTCTTTTCTTCCGTTTAAATATTGTTGAGGGAAAAAAGTGAGGGTCTATAAGAAGATTTACAACTTCGCTCATTAATTATGAATGCTTTTAATCAAGTGCTCTTTTCTGTTGCGGTAATGAATTAGCAACTCATTAGCAATTTCCTTTTCTTCATCTTCTTTTTCGTCGAGAGAAAAAAAAATATGTGAACGTGCTTGGTATTGGCATAATGAAATAAGAATCGCAATGGTAATAAGTAATTATGGATGCGCGGATTGAGGAACATAAACAGTTGTGCCGTTTGAGGTTGCACACTCACAATCAAACTTTCCCTGGCGGGAAGATGAAATAATGAATAGTCCACTGAAAAGTGGCTTCCTCTCATCATCGTCGTCGTCGTCTTCAGATTATCAACTTCTCATCATAGATTTTCAACGCAAGTGGAATCAGTTGGGATCGTCAGCTTGTACTTGGATGATGGTGGGAATATGAGCTCAGGGTACGACGATTCGAAATGGGCGAATCCTTCCTGTAGTGACCATCGTCGCCACGAATCAAGTCAATCTGATTTTCATCATTTGACGAGATCATCTGTTGTCGTTAGAAAACTTGTGCGCCATGTGAAAATCTGGGTGTCTTCGTAGTACTCACTGTTCGCCGTTGTTGCGATATATTTAAAACTCAATCCAAAATTTTAAATTTTCAGTTATTTCTCTTTTTTTAGTTTCCCCTCTTTCGTTTTTAATTTTCATCTAAATTCATCACTAGCCTTTCCCCAACTTTCTCCCACGTCATTAGAATAAAAAGTATAAAGGAATATTTTGTGAGACGAAGAGAGGGAAAGAGAGAGAGAGGATCCATCAGGTATCTTGAGTACAAGCGACACACCACCAACACGACAACAACACACACCGTAGTACAGTACATTGTATTTTTGAGGATTAGACGAGGGAGCCGGAGGATGAACACATGATATGGCTCCGGGAAGCCTTGCTCATCATTTCTTGTTCTACTTCCTCCTCATCGTTTCCGGTATACTACTCAAACAAGGTAAGTTAATCAAATTGCAATTAGTCTATAAAATCAGAAAAGAAAAGGAGAGATTCAAAAGCACTTTATTTGCCGACCTACCTATCTACACGGACCTACTCGGAATGATGTGACAGAAGATGAAGCACTCAAAAAACAAATCTCATTTCTACATCCATGCCCACTTGAATCTCAAGGGTTTACGGATAGGAGCGTGCACGAGATGATCGAGCACATTCAAATTTTCTTTTTTCCCTTCAATAGTATATCATGTCAATATTTTTCATCTTCATATCATCATCATCTCTTTCAAATGTAAATAAAATCTTGAGAATAAAAATTACGCTGATGACGAGATCTGATCTGATCATAGCACCACTCAAATCCAATATTCTATCCAATTTCAATTGAATTTTTCCATTCATCAAGCACAGGTTGTAGTAGCAGTGATGCATGTACACGAACACAAAAGCGAGAAACTTTTTGACATCCAACCAATCCAATTCACTTTTTTCCTAGGAATTATCATATGAAGTTGAAGTTGAAAATCAGATTCCTACTTGGAAATATTTTACAACAAAATTCCATTCGAAATTTTGTGAAGAATACTTGAAGACTTTGAGTCATACTGGGAATAAGTAGAAGTGAGTGAGGGGCAATGATATCGCTCATGTGGCATTTTCGGTGAGCCTTTGAGTGTCCCTTACTGCATGCCAATGTGGTTAAATTTCTATCCCCTTATATCGTATCCTAAACACAAACAAAAAAGGAAGGAACATAACAGAGAAATATTTTTTTCTGGAAGTGAAAGTGGAGCAAAGAAAGAGAAAGAGAGAGTTTTGCGTGGAGTGTTTCGTTTCTTTTTTTTACTTACCTCTTTCCCCCCAACAAACTCGAGTTGAGGAAAGAAGAAAGACGAAGAGTGAGTATGCCTTGCCTTTCGCTTGGCCCTCGGTGCATTCTAATGTGCTTATTTATATCTTAACCACATCAGAATGCTGAATAAGGCCCTCTTATTATGTTAAGATATGGCTGGAACGCAAACTTTCCTACAAGTCAAGTCCCCAACGGCTCTCCTTTTCCTATTATTTTTTCCTCCAGC
Source organism: Seira musarum (assembly GCA_027743895.1). Classification (NCBI taxonomy): domain Eukaryota; kingdom Metazoa; phylum Arthropoda; class Collembola; order Entomobryomorpha; family Entomobryidae; genus Seira; species Seira musarum. Next base: position 611 of record JAHZMX010001760.1, on the reverse strand, counting down.
GTAGAGAGCCAAACCAGAACGAAAAAAGTTTTTTTTTCCTCTTGAGCTTGAGCTGTAAGGGAAAAAATGCTTCTTGCTTTCCAAAAAAATAACATGCTTGTTAATATTCCAGAGGAAGAGTCAAACATTCAATATTACGTAATAGGAAGTAATACTTTAAATGTCTTTTTTTCCTTTTCTTTGGCATGTTTTATCGACAACTAAAGAATGTATATAAATACTTATGTACTGCATCACTTCATGAAAGTTTCTAAAGGCACTTATAATTTTTTTTTCCTTTTAAAAGTGTTTTTGCTTTTGAGCCAATGAAAGGGAAAATCGAGAAAGTTTTGCAACGCTCCTTTAGACCTAACCTAAGGCTATGGCCATGATTCATGAATGAGGATCCCTGGTTTAACCTTCCAACTCTTTTCTTTCATCCATCCGCCTTCTACTTTTTTAATCTGAGGGTGATCTATGCTTAATTCTAATTAACTTTGTTCCATTATCCGCTCGAGGGACAGAGATTCAGTAGGCGGAGTTCCACACGCGCCTTTCCTTTGAATGGAGGAAGTCGATATTGGTCATAAAACGGAAGTTGGATAATGATAATCATAATAATTAGGGCGTCT
>JAHZMX010001759.1:0-10692 GCA_027743895.1 Seira musarum | reverse complement strand
TAATAAAAAAATGGTAAATCCGGTGTAGTATAGCATACCTGTTCAAGGCGAAAAAGGAAGAAAAAATATTTACATGCTTCTTCCATTGCTTTCCGAATTGTCAGATAAAATTTCGACTTACATTTGCACATCCGTTCATGTACAAACTCGTGCACAGGAAAAAAATGTCCCTGAGCAGGAACATCCTGGGAAAATGTGCAGTTTTTGGAGAGAGAATTGTATTTCTTTTGTTGTGATGTGATGTAGTGAAATTGTCATTGTTCATTTTTTAAGGATAAATGAACAGGGAGATGAGATGACATGTGTTACTCAACCTTTTCTACTCGCAGCTTTCAAGATAGTTTTTTTTTTTGCCGTTGATTTGATTGATTTACTGCATAAACAAAACAGGACATAACTGCCAATGAGTCTTGGAAAAATGACTGAAGATGAAAAAGACTACGACAACTCAATCAATTTTATGCCAAAAGTGCAATGAATTCTTACATCGTTTTTTGGGCTAACTGGGTGCAGGGAAGCACAAAAACAAAAAAGTTGAAAACTGCCCAAAGGCTCGGAATATTTGTTACGAAAGATCTAAAGAAAGAATCGAATTGAACAATCTTTGCAATGAAAAGTTTCACAACGACTTCAAGAAAAATCAATGTCAAAAGCATTTAAACTTTTGCAAAAAAGCTTTTATGCAAACTTCGACGAATTCATTGATGCCGAAGGGTATAAACTAACTTGCAAAAAAATCTCCAAAAGGAAATTGTTTTTGAAGGGGAACATGAAATATGGAATTCCGCGAAGTCAGGATTTTCACGACGAAGAAAAAACCAGGCATTTTTGTCAATAGTAATATAGTAGCCTCAATCTTTTAGGACTACGGCTAGATCTCATTGGACTTGTTTTCAAGAAAACTTATTATTTTGACGGCATTTTTATAAAATAAAAAGTTCAGAAGAAAGGCGTAAGTATTTAGGTGAAGTGATGTATACAAAAAAGATTTTACACGAATGTAATTTATTTGAAAAGTTTGTTGTTTGTATAGTATGTATTTTAATTAGATTTCTTTTTCAAAGGTTTTCAATGAAAAAGTGTGTGAGCATTGAAAGTAGAGCTTTTGGAAAGGATATTAAAAAAACGTGAAAGAAGAGGTGAATTTTTATATAACACGAATGTAGTTTGAAATAAAATGGTATGCTTTTCTTTACTTAAGCATTTTTAGTTTCACTGTCTCATCCTCATCCACGGATAAAAAAATTGTGCTACCAAGTACAAATGGGTGGAAAGATGTACTACTAATGCAAAGCAGAATCTTAATTTTTTTTATAAAGATTTTGTGCTGCTCAATTATTAATTTGAGTCAGCCACTTTTCAACATCTCAAGCTGTGTCTTGAGTTAGTCACGCACGTTATGCTCACGCTATGGCCATCACCCGACGCTTCTAGGTTTTTTGCAAATAAACATGCAATTTTATATGTCATGAAAAAAACTTGCTTTTGACTCTTGATGGATAAGCAAAATGGCTTATCCATAAAGAAACATTTTTTAATCTGCCATCAACTCTCAGTCTGGCAACTTGCAAGACCATCTTCTCGTGAAAAATGAAAATATCCGTAGTAGACCTTGGCAAGCTGGAGACCGTTGGCAAAGTCTCCACTTCTCCTAATTGGCAGAAAGCAGCGGAGGAGATAAGGGAAAGTTTAGGGAGCATTGGTTTCCTGTACTTGATAAACCACGGAATATCATCAGATACGGTAAATTTGGCATTCTTAAAAGTACTTAAAGATCGACTTTAAAAGTAGAACCTAAAAATAAAATAAATTGAATTCATTGTGTGTTCCAGATTAAAAACGTCTTCAAAGTAAGCGAGCAGTTCTTTAGCCTACCTGAGGATGTCAAGGAAAAGTATAAGAAAAATACAAGGAGCAAGGATGACGCAGTATTTGACATCAAAGAACATAGTGGCTTCATGCCAGTTGCTGGAGAAAAGTAATTCTCCAGTTCTCGATGCGGGTGGTCAATTTTAAATAAATGCACTATGAAATGTGTTTTATGTAAAATTTAATCATTTCAGGTTAGACCCAAGAAGTAAAGTCTGAATTGAAGGAAACATTTGATTGGGTCAGTCCAATCTACGCTACCCCTCCATCAGATGAAATTCCCGAGTTTGAAAAAAGTATTATGCAATTGGACAAAGAGAGCAAGACACTTTACAAAACGATATTAAAACTCTTGGCCCTTTCACTGAAACTGGATGATGAAAACTTCTTTGTGAATACATGTCGCTATTTTGATGAGCCTGAGAAGCACACAGGTCTTTGGAATTTGAGGCTGTTGCATTACCCCAAAATTGAGAAAACGAGTGAAGCAATGCCAGGCACTGTGAGATGTGGAGAGCATTCCGACTATGGATTCTTGACTCTATTATTGCAAGATGATACTGGGGGACTTGAGGTAATTTTTATTATCCAGATTTAGTCCAGTCTCACAATCATCATGAAGATAGATTGTAATTCATCAAAAGAAGCTCAAGTATTTCTTTTCATTGAATTCACTTGACAAATTCTGTCATAGGTACAGACAGTCAGTGGGGAATGGGTTGAAGCAAAGCCGATTCCAGAATCCATTCTTTTGAATACTGGAGATTTGACTGAGTTTTGGACATCAGGAATATTTCCAGCAACAAAACATCGCATAAGAATACCAAATGCTGATGAGTCAGAGAGAATGAAGGAAAGATACTCCATTGCAGTTTTCTTAGGACCTGATAACTCGACTATGATTACACCAATGGATCTGGAGAAAAGGGAAGTGGAAAAATGAGAGATTGGAAAAGAATGGCAAAGTTTACAACAAGAATCAACCTATTTCTGCACTTGAACATTTTATGGGCAACATTGCAAAAATGTACAGATACTAAAAGAAATGTCAACAATAAATTAGAAAATACAATTTGATCTTTTTAGCAACCATTATTTTTTATGTAATGTAAAATAATCCTCCTTCATTTCGTGTTTTTTTTATTTATAAATACTTTTCCTTGTAGAAAATAATATGTAGTTGTTTTGCGTCATGATTAAACATTGCTGCCTGATCAAGTTCAGTTCTTTACGAACATGAATGGTAAATGTGGTAAGCCAGTCTAAAAGGTATCTAAATAAGAAAAAGTGTATTGGCATTAAGGTCAACTTGTTTTGGTTCAACCAGAAATATCTTGAACTTGAGTTCAGTTCAGATGCGATCACTGCAGTAATTAAACATACCGTATTTTCCATTAAAATAGCCGTGCACAATATTTTACTCTTTCTACATCCTTTGAAGACCTCTTCGCATTTCATTTTGCATTGTACAAAAAAAAAAGTTTGCCAGGCTTTTATTTCCCTAAGAACCTCGGCCATTCTTTAAAAGCATTCATTCTAATTTGATAAAATACGTCTTGTGGATTTTTTTGGATTATGAACTCAATCACAAGGGCTATAGCTTCTGATAGGTTGAAGCTCATATTAACATCACATCACATCAACCAAAACTTAAAATCACACAAAAAATAGTCTATCAGCTAGAGTCCAAGGACTTATTCATTCCAGTAGATTGATGCTAAAACATGAGGTTTCAATACCAGTTTCATTACTTTAGGTGTAGAAAATAAATGATTTTGTTGATCAAAATAAGATATTTGACAAGCATCATTTAAGACAGTTCTCTGGATGTCATTTTCTCAGTTCACTTCTTTGACTTCAAGAAAATAAAAAAAGCATCCAAAAATGAAAACCATTCCAGTAGTAGATTTAGCAAAAATTAAGTCCGTCGGTAAAGACATTATTATTGCCGACAAACCCGAATGGAAGGAAGCAGCGGAAAAGATCCGGGATGGACTGGGAGGAATAGGATTTTTATACTTGATGAATCATGGAGTCCCAGAAGAAACCGTAAAATAAATACGAATATATTTTTATACAAGGTCTGATGTAATTTTATTTTTATTTATCATTATAATTGTTTTTGAAGATTGCAAATGCCTTCAGCGAAAGTAAAAGATTTTTTGAACTGCCGCTGGACACTAAACTGAAGTTCAAAAAGGATGTCAAAGATGCAGAAAGTGGTACTTTTGATATGAGAAAGTACTGTGGATACATGCCGCTTGGAGGAGAAGTGTATGGAGACCATTTTTTGTCATAATTTCCTGATACAACTCAAATTAGACAAAGTTCTTCCAGCCTGAATTAATTTTTTACCCAAATTTTTAATTTGTTAGACTAAATGCACGAGACAAGTTTGACGTAAAGGAAACCTACGATTGGGTAAGTTCGAAGTATTCAATGCCCTCAGACGAAACGACATCACGTTTCCACGAAAGCATCACCCAACTGGAATCAGAATGCAAATTACTCTACAAGAAAATGCTCAAGCTATTAGCTCTATCCCTCAACTTAAATGAAGACTTTTTTCTAAACTTCTGTCTTCATTTGGATGATGAAGAGAATTACGTTGGACTCGCAAACATGAGATTCCTCCACTACCCAAAAATTGAATCGAAGGAAGCAGCTCAACCAGGAACTGTTCGATGTGGTGAACATTCCGACTACGGTTTCCTCACAATGTCTAGTGGAATTTTGGACTTCTGGCATTTTTCCAGCTACAAAACATCGCATCAGAATTCCGGATGTTTGATGATGAACGAAGGATGAAGGACAGATATTCTATTGCTGCGTTCAGCGGACCGGATTGCCAAGCCATAGTTACTCCAATGGATTTAGAGAAACGGCCGCAAGAAATGAAACGACTGATCAATAATGAAGTCGTCTACACAAAAGAACCTATCTCCGCTTACGATTACATGATGACTCTTGTTGCAAAACAATACAATCAAAACTACTGATATAATAATAATGACGACAAAACAAAATTTAATAATTACGTAATTAAATATGCAATATTAAATTAATTGAAACATGATATGCTAATTACATGTAAATGCGTAGTTTTTTTGGGAACTAAATAATTAGATTGGATCCGGTCATTATTCTTTTTTTTGTAAGTTTTAAATCAATAAAAGGATTACTAATTGCTTCACATTTGCATAAGGCCTGTAATTGTGATTTTGTGATGTGATATTTAATGGAATTGTCTACACAAAAGAACCTATCTCCGCTTATGATTACATGATGGCTCTTGTTGCAAAACAATACAATCAAAAGTACTGACGACAAAACAAAATTTACTAATTTACGTAATTAAATATGCAATATTAAATTAATTGAAACATGATATGCTAATTACATGTAAATGCGCAGTTATTTTTTTGGGGAACTGAATAAATTAGATTGGATCCGGTCATTATTCTCTTTTTTTTGTAAGTTTTAAATCAATAAAAGGATTACTAATTGCTTCACATTTGCATATTAAAGCCTGTAATTCTGATTTTGTGATGTGATTGCGCAACAAAAGCAAAAGACGTCTTATTAAAAAAATCCTGCTTATTATATTCAATCCGGCTTGTGCGAATCTCGAATGTTATTATTGCGTTGGAGTAGCGAGTGAGTTACTATTATTAAGCCATATTTCTCATGAGCTGTTGCTGTTGCTGTTTTCATAATAATATCCTTTTTGATTGTGATATAATGGAAGGAGAAGTAATTTGAGGATTAAGACACAATAATTTACCATTTTATAAAAAAAAAGTTGAGGAAGAAAAAAAAGCACACACGCACGCATGGCATACCTACAGGAGCTCTAAGACATTAAAGCGTAATGGTAGTTTATTATGGAAATACAGAGATCATCGAAGCAAGAAAAGAGATCTCAATTTAACGTAACGAAATGCTATGTGGAACCAAACCATAATTTTAAGCATCGGCATTTGCTATTGCTACACAGAAATGTTCATGCTTTAGATTCGTTGGCTGACGCAAAAGCGCGCTTCCCATGAGCCTTACGTTTTAAGCTATGATAAATGGATAGAAAAAAGGAAGTTTTCAAGTAAAAAAAGTGAAGCAGGATCGTGGGAACTCATGAAATCCACAAAGGACAAAAATGCAATGATTATGGCTATGTTATGGTCGTGAGTTTTGGCTTTGGCTTGCAAATTTTTTTTTTGCATATTTCCATGAAACTCAAAAATATGAATCATTTCAAAAATTATAAAGTTTTCAAAAGAATTAATGTACTTACATAGTCATCTTACTTCTTGGAAAGAGCAGCAGCAGCGGCAGTAGTAAACGACTGAGTAGATGCGGAATGAATTTTACATTCGATTTGCCGTGTCTACCTGAAAATAGTTGAAAAATGGTCTTTTAAAAACAAAGTAAAATTTATTTTATCGGCTAACAATGTGTACCTTATAGTGAGCAAGGAAAAAAATTCTTGTGCATTAATTTTGCATTTTAAGTGATTGTGATGTGAGTTTCGATAAAAAATGAATGGCGGAAACTTAAAAATATCTGGGGACGCAATTTGTGATGAGAAACGACGAAGAAGAACAAACCGAAATCCCTTGATATTACTACAATGAGGAATTCCATTTCCAAAGCATGTGTCCTGCTAATCCAAATTCTGCTACAGTGAATTTCAAGCGAAATGTAAGGATGTGAATTCAGTAGGTCAATGTGCAGAGATGGCAAAAACAGTTTAAAATTTAAATGGCTATAAATTAGAGGAACTTTTGAAAGTTTTTAGTGGTCTTCAAAAGTGTACTTAAAATTTTTCTTCAAAATTACTAGATTCCATCTTTATTAATAAAATGCATGAAATTTAAATTTAAGTTCTCAAAATTGACTCGTTTTTTGGCCTATTATCCATTAAAATTTTAATGCCATGCAAAATGCCATCTCTGGACTTATGTCACTCATGAATTTTTGCTTAAAGTAGTCAGAACTGTTACTGAACTGAAACGCATTTTGTTTGTTATGTTATAGGCATTCATAGGAATATTTATTCTACTCTTCATGCTAAATGTAATGAAAATGGGAGATGCCAGAACAATATTTAACCAACTCATCCCTAACGACACCCTCTGCCCCGGTCCTGGAGAACACGGATGTCTTTGCGAAAGGAATGTGGATTGTGGAGTTAATAAATATTTGGAGTGCATTGATGGACAGGTAAGTTTGGTTTGCCTACTGAAACGTTCAAGTTTAAACGAATTCAAACAAAAAAACTTTAATATTTAATTACATGAATTATATAGTGCGACTGTGAATTCCCTCTGCATCGGTATTTCGATGAAACCCTTGGAAAATGTGTAAGTCTTGTTGGAAGCATGTGTACCTCATTAACCTCTCAAGGGGGACTGGCCTTGACTCCAGAATGTATTCGGAATGCGGAATGTGACGGTGGAAGATGTACGTGTCGGGAAGGTTTTAGCAGAACGAGTAAAAATGTGTGTAAAGTCAACTTTGGAGAAGAGTGTGGTCCAAATCAATGCAATTCTGATCGAGGTTTAGCCTGTAAAGAGGGCAAGTGCGCTTGCAAAGACTCTGCGTATGTCTACTCTGTCATCCATGCAAATTGCTTGGATCCTGAGCAAATAGTTAGGAACATTGTTCAACAAACTGTGAATCAAGTTGTTCAGGGGATTTTAAATTTTAAAAGAAGGAGAGTTACTGAAGTTGTTACAACACCATTTCGAATACTTATCCGATTGCTTCTAGGACCTATAGGAATTTTGATGGGTTGATTACAGTGATGACGATGGCAAAGCGGGTTTTTAGTGGGCAATGGATAACAAAAAAATCACGAGACCTGAGGTCAGGCGCAGCGGAACAGGGGGAACGAGGGGAACCTCCCTATCCTGCTAATGTTAAATTTCCGATTCCTGGGGGTCATTATCCCCCCCNCACCATTTCGAATACTTATCCGATTGCTTTTAGGACCTATAGGAATTTTGATGGGTTGATTACAGTGATGACGATGGCAAAGCGGGTTTTTAGTGGGCAATGGATAACAAAAAAATCACGAGACCTGAGGTCAGGCGCAGCGGAGCAGGGGGGCGAGGGGGGACATTCCTATCCTGTTAATGTTAAATTTCCTATTCGAGGTGGGTCATTATCCCCCCGGTTCCGCGGCCCCTGTCTGAGGTCTTAAGGGAAACTATGAGAGCTAAAAGACCTTCCTACCCAACAACTTTTGCTAACTCTGACATGGGGCGATTCGAGAATTGAAATTGAGAAGTTCATTATTCCACCATTACAATTCCATCTTGTCATATCATATTCGGACATTTTTGTATCCCGACTAGATTTTTAATGACACTGTTTTATGTCCAAAATGTATTCTGAAAAAATATCATGTTTTATACATTTGTAGTGGTAGAGGGTATCAAGTATCAAACTCGTTTCGTTTTATTCAACAAAATGTTTTTACTCTATGTAATGTTATGTTTTAAGTAGGATGTTCATTAATAAAGAACAATGTGACATGGAGAAATAATGCTAAACGTTTGTGCTCAATTAAGGTTCATTTATTTCATACTATCCATCTCCCCTGACGGGGAATAACAGTCCATCATGCATACCTATACAACTATGTAATACAACATTGTAATGTATACAAATACAAGAGAACAAAGACATTTCGCATTTTCGTTTTCGGGTTTGTCCAGGATTTTGAGTTGTTATTTTGCGTAAATGTAATTTCTCAAGTTACCAAAAAAATGTTACCCTCAAGACATTCCCGTAGACTGTTGATTGTGACGATATTGTGTTTAGCGATTACCTTCGTAGTTCCACAAAGGTTTGTTTTATTTTTTTCGCAATCACATTCGCAAGCCAAGTCAGTTTCATGAAAACATGAAGGATTTGTATAAATATTTTTTGGAAATTTTTTAACAGAAATCCGAACCAGTCGAGCAATATTTCACAAAGTTATGAAAAACAAATGCTGGATAGATTATTAAATATTCAACAAAATGATCCTTTAGTCCGACCAACAGTGAAGAACACTTCCGGTGAGCATATATAAATTTACGTCTGCGGCTATAGCTGTAAGCCTGGCTGTTTTGGTTTTTCTTTGGATTTCTTGTGAAATTTAATCAGAGAAAATGGCTTTGGCTTTAACTTTTAACGGGTAGAGGTAGCGGTTGAGAAAATTCGAGTTTTAATTAACAATAAACTCCACGTGTATCAATAACGAATATTTAGAGAAGTATGAAATGATGTATAGAAAGTGAATGAGTCAACTGTACAGTGAATAAGCACAATAAATGTAGGTAAATAGAATCAAAATTCGTTTCCGGTTTTCCCAAAATTTTTAGCATTAATTCCATTTTCCATTCCGTCTTTTTGATATTCGTTATTCCATTTAAACTTGGATTTTCATTGTTGCTCCTAACCCATTGTCGTTTTCTGGCCTTTTTAATGAAATGAATTGTGTCTTCTTCACATTTCCTAGAGCCTATTGACGTTAGCGTACATGTGACCGTAAGAAATCTGGAGTTTTTAGATTCCCTTAAAAACGTAAGTACATACATTTACACCTTTTTCAGGATAATTCGTTAAAAGTTTTTTTTAATCAAGTTTTTGCGGGTTTTGTGGTTCTTAGGAATTCAAGGTACAAATGCTGATCTCTCAAGAGTGGGAAGATAGTCGGTTAACTTATTCTCAATATAATCCACCAAGTACGTATGTATAATCCATATGGAAAAAAAAGTTTTCAATTCATTAAAAAATACCAGCAATTTCGTTAATTAATACACTTTTTCGCAGAAAAACTTCGCTATTTGACTGTGTTGGATACATCAAAAATATGGACGCCAGATTTGTATTTTTTCAATGAAAAGTCTGTCGTCGTTAAAACTTCCTCCGGCCAACAGCAAACCAGTTTTGCGAGGGTGTATTCCAACGGAAAGGTTTTGCTACTTTTAAGGTGAAGCAAAAGGATTAAATTCTCTTTTAAGCTTTGTCGGAAGTCGGAAATGGCTTAAAAGGTATTCTTAATTTTTCAGAATCACAGCTACTCTCTCATGCCCCGTGAATATCCGGCTTTTTCCATTTGATTCTCAGAAATGTCCCTTCAAAATGGCAAGTGGTCAGTGGATATTTTAACAATTACGTAAATTCATTTCTATGAATTTTCTATTTTAAATATATTACAAATATTTAAAATATTCATCTTAAGTTTGCAAAATAATTGCGAAAAGTTACGAAAAAAACTTGGGAAATTCCTGACTGTAAGCAGTAAATATGAATATAGAATAATACGGATAGCCTAAAGTTGTAGCATAAATTTCTTAATATTTTATGTCATCACTCAGGACGAATATACATTCATGTTTACGAATGAATTGCATTAATTTAGGAGCTCTAATGCGCTTTTTGTGCAATCAAAATTTTAAAAAAAATTTATGTTGAAATAGCTGCATACACAAGAGATGACGTGGTTCTGAGATGGAAGAGTCCAGCGGATCCGATAATAGTGAATCCAGAATTTGCTTTGATGCCCGGACTAAATTATCATTCCATTTCGAATGACTATTCGGACATCCAAACAGAGACTGGTACATATTTCAAAACGGAATCTTTCAGTTAATTTTTTATGGGCATTCCCTAAAATCCTGAATATTCTTTTCAGGTGTGTATAGCTGTCTCGGCGGAGGTTTCATTTTCAACCGTCTCAAAGGCCATTACTGGAAACAACTCTATATTCCTTGCACATCTCTTGTGATCCTCGGCTGGTTCTCCTTTTTTCTAGACGCCACGGGTATTCCA
>JAHZMX010001757.1:0-11751 GCA_027743895.1 Seira musarum | reverse complement strand
TACAACCCAACCCTACCAACCATCCCACGACGTCTCACCCCGGTGGAGTGTGGACAAAGTCCTTCCGCTCGGTTTCCCGTGATTGCGACGGATTGGAAGCGTTTCCGTTGCCAAAAATGCAATGGAAAGCGCTTCTTCAACGAAGCAGCTTTAGTGGCACATATGGGCCACAAACACAATAATATACAATAATTTTATTTGGTAGATGGAACCTACCCTAAAAACCAACATTTAGGTTAAGTTCAGATGAGTAGGTTGGGAATCTCGCTCTGAGTCCACAACCTGATCAAGAAACATCAAACGGGATATTGAGGATGCGTTGCTTGTAAGACACAAGCACGATTATAATTATGTTTTTTTATAAATTATTTTTCTAAAACCGATCATTTTTTGATTCACAGGCCCACCAATATTTCGCGGATGCGAATGAAGCGAAAACCTGGATGAAGGAAAAGGAGCTGCTCTAACTGTCCCAGGATTTGGGTAAGGACGAGGATAGTTCGGAGGCGTTGTTGAAAAAGAACGAGGCTTAATTTGTTAAAATGTAATTAAAACATTTCTATTTTCTGTGTAATAGGATTGGTGGAAGATCGAAGTGAACGACCCAAAAGGATTCGTCCCCGTAGCATATGTCAAGAGGATCGACTCGACTCACCAGCGCCAACAAAAGTTATCTGAAGCTCAGCTGTGTTTTCTCAGTGGACCAAGGATAAGGAGCAGTACGCTCAGGTTCAAGTCGCAGAGGTACCACAGGATGTGGACTTGGAGCAAGTTGAGGTGATGCAGAAAAAGTTTGAAGACTTCCAGTCAGACTTAAAAGCTAACGAGATGAAGTTGGCTGAAATGAACGTCATCGCCATGCAGCTCATGAGTTTGGGACAGACTGAGGCGGCTGTCAAGATCCAAACTCAGTAGGAGGATCTTAACCAGAAGTGGAACAGTCTCCAGCAAGTTACTCAGGAGAAGGCGGAGAAACTCGGGAGTGCTCACCAAGTTCAAGGTATCCACCGGGATGTCGACGAAACCAGGAACACGATTTACAGCAAACAGAAAGAGATCAACCAGGAGTTGGAGTCAACTGCAAAGGAAAGCAAACGAGAGGAAGGAAAAGTTACTCGACAGTTACAACCCCCAGAGGTTTTGAGTTGCTTTCAGAGTTGACTGAACATCCTGGTCGATCTTGCTAGCGACTTTCTGGATCGGAACACTCCCATCTTCGGAATGATGTGTGCTTCTTCATCTCTCAGAGTGGTGGGTATTAACATTGCTCAGTTACTTTTGAATTAGGAGTGTGAAGACATATTCTGTGTAAAAATTGGTTGTAGGAGAGACAGCGGACACGTTGATCGAGTTGCGGTACTGTAAATCTAAGGGAGCGTTAATCGTTGGGGTGACCAATACTGTGGGGTCCTCGATCTGTAGGGAATCACATTGTGGGGTCCATATTAACGCAGGACCTGAGATTAGTGTGGCATCGACCAAGGCTTACACTTCCCAGTTCATCGCTTTGGTCATGTTCGCTTTGATGATGTGCGAGGATCGAATTTCTATCCAGCCACGGAGGTATGAGATCATTTAAGGGTTGAAGAACCTTCCTGAGCAGATCAAGGTCGTGTTGAAGCAGGATGATAACGTGCTGGCGTTGGCTAAAGAGTTGTATGATCAGAAGTCTCTTTTGATCATGGGGAGGGGATACAACTTCGCCTCGTGTCTGGAAGGGGCGTTGGTGAGTCATCAGACTGTTTCTTTTTTTTAAATGCTTTTGTGTGTAGACATATAAATTAATTGTTTTAATAGGTGCACAGAAAATCAAGAAGCTGACGTTTATGCACAGCGAGGGTATCCTGGCGGGGGAGTTGAAGCATGCTCCTCTACAGGGAACAGGCGGATGCTTGCAAGAAATGCATTAAAAAAGAAGTCGAGAAGAAAGGACTTGATCATTCAAGGGTTGAAGAACCTTCCTGAACAGATCAAGGTCGTGTTGAAACAGGATGATAACGTGCTGGCGTTGGCTAAAGAGTTGTATGAGCAAAAGTCGCTTTTGGTCATGGGGAGGGGGTACAACTACGCTACTTGTTTGGAAGGGGCGTTGGTGAGTGGTCTGACTTATTTTTTTTCAACGCTTTTGTGTGGAGACATAAATAAATTGATTGTTTTGATGTGTAGAAAATCAAGGAGCTGACGTATATGCATAGTGAGGGGATCTTAGCGGGTGAGTTGAAGCATGGTCCTCTGGCGTTGGTTGATAGGCAGATGCCAGTGATAATGATTGCTACCCGGGATCCTGTTTACTCCAAATGCATCAACGCGTTGCAGCAGGTCACTGCGAGGGAAGGTCGTCCGATCCTCCTTTGCGAGCAAGGTGACACGGAGACTCAGTCGTTTGGGTCTAGTAACATCGAGATCCCTCACACGGTTGACTGCCTTCAAGGAATTCTAACTGTCATTCCAATGCAGCTGCTCAGCTATCATATCGCTGTGTTGAGGGGGTGCAATGTCGACTGTCCTAGGAATCTTGCCAAATCCGTTACTGTCGAGTGATTAAATATTACTTCAGGTTTTTTTAATTCTAATTTTACGTATTTTTGTCGGGATTCTTTTTTAAACACGTATCATATATATTTTTTTAATAAGAGGATTTTAAAAAAAACGAAACATTTTTTTAAAAAATATAAAAATAAAGATTTAATTTCGAGAGACTTTTTTTATATTAAAAATGAACTTTTACGACCGTGTTTTTATTGATACATTTTGTAGCATTCATGGCAACTGATTTGTATGGTGTCATGGCAACGAGATTGGAATCGATCTATAGTAATTTTTTTGGACTCGTTTTTTATTATCATCTTTTAAAGCACTTATTACAAAAAAAACGAAAACATTTTTTTTTAAATTGTATTGCATAGTTTATCATGATAGCTGCACGCGTGTTTTTTTCATATTGCTTAGTAATAGGTTCCTTAAAAACTAGATAACAAAGCAACCACTTTATAATATCACCCTGTGTTTTGTGCAAATTATTACGAACAGTATTTTTTTAAAGAGAACACAAAATAAAAACTGGAGCATCTTGTGAGCACTCTTGTGCCATCACTTCTTCAATTTTAGCCTCTTTTCAATTAAAACAAGTTAGTTATTTCTGTAGACTTTGGCAGTGTTTAAAATTAAAACAAAAAAAATACTGATTTTGTTTTTTTTTTGTCACAATGCGAAACATAAATCGCTTTGAACTAAGATCTAATTTGCTGCGTTATAAAATAAATATAAAATCTATTTAAAAACAGGATTGTTCTTGATCCAGCAAGAAAGGGGATTGAAAATAAAGCTAGCTATTAGTACCCACACTAACTAATAGTAAGTAGTATAATTTTTTTGGTGTAAAAATTTATCTGTCTCTAATTAATCTAAAAAAACTCACTAGATTCTTTTATTATCGTACATGAGTCTAAAAACTATTAATGTTGTCTTTACACTTTTTTTTCAGTGGTGGTATTGGTGGGGGAGTGGAAAATCTTCCATTCTACAAAACTATTTTATTGCACTCATGAATATTTATTTTATTTTATTTTAGATCTTTTTTTTAGAGTTCTCGCTTATTTTCTTTTTGTCTTTCACTTTAGTTACTGAGTTTTTTTTTCAGTTTTTTTATACGTTTCCATGGATTTAAAACTTAATTGGGATTGGGTAACTATAGATAATATTTATGCCTCTCTAAATTGCGTGACTACAAAAATCACGGGAAGGTGTTTGGACGAATATTCGGGGACACAGGCGAACCGGGTCAGCGGCAAACAAATTTTCGAAATAAATAAATAATTCCTCCTGTTGGGTGCTCTTACATTTATTCTTCCTACCTCGTTTTTATCTTCGTCCAACAAGAACAAATCCAATTACATTATAACGCATATATTTTTTAAATGAAATTCTGATTCATTGACAAGTTATGGAATTGTTTCTTTTACCAACGGGTGGATGATGAGAAAACATTATGTTGAAGCTTTCATAAAATTCTCGAACACTACATCAACGATGTTAAAACAAGTAAAACCCGGGATTAAATCATTTATAATCTAAATGATCGCTGTAAGTTTTCTTGCAAAAGAAGGGCTCCAAAAATGCCCCCCTCTTAGTCGCATATACTGATAGGGAAATAGGCGAACAAATTTTCAAGTTTGCCGCGATCCCCAATAGTTCGCCACAATCATCTCTTTCAAAAATCAACTGTGTGGTTTCCATAGAAAAAAATTTGTAAAGCTTACTAATTTGTCTTTGGCATGGGGGAAATTAAATTGCTAGAAAAAGAGCAACTGTGGTTTGAAAAGGACACGTGATAAAGGAATATGGAACCATGGAAACTGATGAAATGGCATTCCATCCATATTTTAAAAAACCTCCTCCTCCGTCGCTATTGTTTTTTGTTGTTGTTGTTATTATTTGAGGATGTTTGAGCAGCAGTTGTTGTTATCGGAATGAACGTACCAGTATTGGAGGTCGCTCTTGAGCAGCCTGAAGAACAGCACGATACTCATCAGCATCAGCACGAATATGCTCACGCACCCAACTGCGTATGGCACGTCGTTCACCAACCGTTTGTTCACCACCAACCACCTCGTCATCCAACCCAACGTCACGATCCTTTTTTGTAAAAGAATTATTTGATTGGAGCAAAAGAGTGTTCAAAAAAATGTAACCGAACCAAAAAATGAATTTGTATGTACCTGAACATGACGAAAGTGAATAGTGTTGAGGAGGGAGATGGTCCTGTAGTGTGGTTTGCACTTTGGAGTTTTTGTGATGACAAGGAGCTGGCGCCAGTGGAGGAATATCGAGTTCACTTCAACCACCAACGAGATTATCGTGAATGCCAAGTAGTAGCGGGTCCAGATGCTCAGCACGAAACACGACAGCACCTGCAATTTAATTTTTTTAATTTAAATTCTTGAAGTTATTTACATGTCAGAAGTGAGTTTAATGATCGTTTGTGTACGAATAGGTGGTGAGCCATGAGTTCGTAAGAGCTCCGTTTCCGGTGGTTTACGGCCATGTCCATGAAGTCGAACACGAAGTATCCAACTGAGTAGGAGACGAGCCGGTGGGAGAAGTCTGAGTATGTCGAGATCACGTTCTCCGCCACTCGCGGGTACAGATACACGCTACAATTTTAACATCAAAACTTTGATTACACATACAACATTGAAGTCTGAATTGTTTCAGAACCCAAGGGTGAATAAATTTCAAAAATTGGATATTCTCCGAGGTTCATGGAGTCTCCCTTAATTCAAAAAGTAAAAAAGTAGTTCAAAATAAATGAGATAATTCATACCAGACGATAGCCCCAACCCCGGTGACGACGCTGTGTACGAGGCTGTTTGCGGTGTTGACCCATTTCCAGACGGTGATGGGTCCTTGACATTTTGCCCCGTGTGGGGCCACTTGTCTCAGGATCTGTTTGCTCAACACGAACGATAAGATTGATATCGCTATGTACGTGAGTGCGTTATTTGGAGTGTGTGAAATCAGGAGGACTTGGTCGTCTGGGTCGATGTGCGTGGGTGGGGGGAGGAGCAATGGGTTCACCGTCACTACTGTTGGCATCTTTTTCTATTTTTACTTTTATTTTTATTTATTGCTGATTTTCTTTTTCCACGAGAGTATTTGATTGTGAGTGTAGTTTGTGAGGGACGGAACTTGAGTATTTTTTTTTATAATTTGATTTCACGTTTATAAAAAATAGTTGTGAGTTTATTTGAAATGATGATGAGAGTTTAATGAGCAGATGAGACAGAGGTTTTATTTTTTTTATTCCAAAAGAAGTCAGAGGAAATGAGGGCAATAGGGCTTAATTTTTTTTTATAGGAACATATTTGTGGTGGTGGTGGTCATGTGTGTTATTATGTATGTACGCAGACCAGAGGCAGACCACTACTACTTCCACAGTACAGACTTTTTCCAGCCAGACAGAGACGTAGTTGTGGTGGTGGTCATGTGTGTTATTATGTATGTACGCAGACCAGAGGCAGACCACTACTACTTCCACAGTACAGACTTTTTCCAGCCAGACAGAGACGTAGACTTTTTTTGTTAATATTTTTTTCTACTAACTCTGACTCCGTGTGACTATAATGACTACTGATCAAAATGCACAAGTTTTTGGTGGATTAACTCGTATGCGAATCACAAGATTATTTATGATTAAAACTACAGTTTTAGAAGGGTTTCGTGTTTTCTGAAATAATTTGCAGGTTTTTTAATGTATAGAATTAAAAGAAACACTGAATTGGAATGTGGGGTGAGATGAGATATGCACTTGGAATTTGGTTTCGGGACAAGAAGTTTTTCTTATTATTTTCTTTGTAACTTTAAAACTATTTGTATTGAAATGATTTTGAAATAAAATTGGGGACAATTAATATATGTATATATTACTGAAAAGCGGTTTATACTGAATTTAATATTAACCAAGATTGATGAGAAATATAAGCGAGAAATCAATGATGAAACGGGGCAACTCGAGAATATACTAATTTGAAATGACTTCTTCCAGAAATGACGTTGATTTAAAAAGCGACTAAAAGTTGTTATTAGATATCCACACACGAATCGAATGATGGGAAATAATATAGGATCGATCGGTGGTGGTTGTTGTTGTTCTCAAAAAATTTTTTTCCTGACATTTACCCGTTGAATAATTTAAATGAAACTGGGGAAAATACAAAAAAAAAGTCAATACACGGACACACGATTACGAAGCGGAACGAGAAATAGAAAGACAGAGAGCTTCGTGTTACTTTTTGTTTTAACTTTTTCTCGTTGCTTCTTCAGTTCATCAGGGCATAATAAATGGGGAAAATGCTTTCTGTTTCAGTCATTTCACTTTTTTGGTTTAGGATTGGGATGATTTATTCGTTTGGAAAATATTATTATTTGAGTGGTGATATCGATTTATAATGTTAGTTTTGATGATTCATTTATTATTTACAGGCAGTGTTCCATAAAATGATATAATTTTCTTTGTTGTATGTGCACATGGGGGAAAGGGAGAATGGGTGGGTTCTGTTCTTGGGATAATACTTAATTGTTTTTAGTAAAGGAAATTCATTGGAATCCGTTTCATTTCAATTTTTTTAAAAGGATATTAAATATTATGTGGGGGTATTCTTAAAATGGTAATATTATCATGATGTATTTATTGATGACGTTGGAATTTGCGTAAAAATATTATTACATGGTCACAAGATGACGATAAATAATAAAGAAACTTTGTAAGAGGGTTATTTTTAGGGCGCCCCTGTCGCTATTTCCGTACATGAAACGTCACAATATTAGGATGAACACGAGTTACATATAATCTGGGTTACATACTTACGAGTTACATACTTTTCACTTGAAAAAGTTCGATACTACAACATCTAACCATGACAACAATTTAAAATGAAATTCAACATCAATTGCGAAACGTTTCTATGGGGAACATAAATAATTATACTATGAAATGACATGATGAAAATGGAAACTGCAGTTTATAAAAAACCATGGCAATAATAAACTGTATAACGACATGGAATAAAAAAGGACGAATAGTTTAAAAAAATACACTTGACAAAATGTAATTTGGTTTGTTTGAAAAGTTTTTTTTATTCAAAGAAACGAAGAGTTTTATTATTACTTACATCTCGCTCGCACTCAAAAAATTACATGATTCCTCGAAAAACCAAGTAAAAAGGTAATGTTTGAAACATGGAAAAAGGCGGCGGCGATGATGATTTATAGATGGAGAATTGTACACCTTTTTACTTCAGTTTCTTCTTTGGACGAATATTGTTTGTGTGACCGCACTTCTTCTTCCTACAGTTCGTCGCTCTTGGGTGTAACCTCGCGTAACATTTCCTACAAAAAATTAACGCAAAAACAAAATGATTTATTGAAAGATTTCAATTGCTTCAAAAAGGAAGACTATCATGGCCCTAGGAATTTTTGAGGACTTGTGATATCAATGTTAGGGGACTGGGTCAATATTATGACAGGTAATCTTTTTGGTAGGGGTATTATTTTAAACGGGTAACAACACAGAATCCTGACCCAACATGAAAGAAGTTCTCTTGGGTTTAAACTCTACGGGTCCTAATCTATGTCCTAAAACAAGGGCCATGAAAGTCGTAATAATAATGAGACTTCAAACAAATAGACGACATATCCACATTTTCCATGATCCCACCCAAACGGGTCCCCATATTACACCAATATTCTAATTATTATCAACTAAAAGTCTTGATTTTGTGGTTGACCCTTTACCTGCAAATCATCTTATCGCAGTTGTATTTTTGCGCCAAGATACGCAGTGTCGGTTCGATGACACCTCCACGGAGACGGAGTACCAAATGCAGTGTACTTTCTGGAAGAATTTAAATAACACGATTTCAATCAATTTAATTATTCTCGTCTTAAATTGTAATTTTAAGTAGACTCAAAACGTGTTTAACCTTTCTGGATGTTGTAATCAGAGAGGGTTCTCCCATCCTCGAGTTGTTTCCCAGCAAAGATGAGACGTTGTTGGTCAGGGGGGATCCCTTCCTTGTCTTGGATCTTTGCCTTCACGTTCTCGATCGTGTCACTGGGCTCCACCNAACGTGTTTAACCTTTCTGGATGTTGTAATCAGACAGGGTTCTCCCATCCTCGAGTTGTTTCCCAGCAAAGATGAGACGTTGTTGGTCAGGGGGGATCCCTTCCTTGTCTTGGATCTTTGCCTTCACGTTCTCGATCGTGTCACTGGGCTCCACCTCCAACGTGATCGTCTTCCCAGTCAATGTCTTCACGAAGATCTGCATCGTGGAGTTCGTTTTTTTACAACACACTTATTCTATTTTAATTAATTTTCACTTTCCAGTAGAAAAAAAAATTATAAATTCCAAATTGGTGTTGTGATGAAATGAAATGGCCATGCGACGTGTTATTGTGTGCTGCCTACTGTAGCAGCAGCAGCGAGAGAGAGACCGAGGATTTTTGGTTGGTGGCGGGTGTTTGGATGAGTTTCCTTTTAACTCATAGATGGCGTACACGTCACCTTTGTTCATTGCTTTTTTTTATTATTGCTCGTGGAATTTTTTGGATCGAGTTAAAAAAAATTGAATAATTTAACAGAAATAATTTTTAAAACGTTTATTTAAAACTTGTATGCATCGTAATCCATATTAATATCAACAATCAGATCTCTTAAAAACAAAAAAAAACAATAAACGATCAGATCTCTAGTAATAACAATTAAAAAGAGGTTGTACGTAACACATATTTAAAACTAAAAACTTTTTTTTGTGCATTAAACTGTAACTGTGCGGGAAAGAGCAGAACAGAATATTCTAGAAGAAGTCCACTAATAAAAAAACCCCCGAAAATTCCAATTTCCCAAGACACATCGAATCAATATACATTAAAACTGTTGTTCACCAGTTCAATCCACTTTTTTTTTTGGCAAGTTAATGATTATCTCTCTAAAATCTCTAACATTTTTATTTTGGATACAATAATTAATTAATAAAAATCTCATGATTTAACGTTTGGAAAATAATAGTAGCTGCATTGTTTAAATAGATACAATAGTTTTCTTTCGGTGAGAGTCTTTTTTGTTGAAATAAAGGCACCACATACGTTTTTCTTTTTACAACTTGGACGATTGTGTTTTTTTTTCGAATACTGCAAATATAAAAGCTACTTAAGTAATTATTTGGTGTGGAAGCTGGAGAGATGAAGCTATTACGAAGCACCAGAACAAGTGTAATTAATAGCAGCAGCACAACCACGTGTGGTCTAAGAGTACAACGTGTTCTTGACCCACTCCTCTAACGAGAAATTAGCTTCGCTGTCGTCGGATGATGCTTTCTCACGGAAGATTTCTACACACATCAACAATTAATTTATATTTATAATAATATTAATAATTGTGATGATTTAAAATAATTAAAGTAGTGAGTGTATACCCATCATAGCTTTTAACTTGACAGCGCACATGATGAAGTCATCGAAGTAGATGGACCCATCAGCATCACCGTAGCGGAGTACCAGTGCCTCAAGCACCTTGTTGTTCAGCCTGTAACCTGCAGAGTTAAGGGCTTGACGGAGCTCGAACGCGTTCAAGTGGCCAGAGTTGTCGTGGTCGTACATCTTGAACACGGACTGTGGATGATTATAATAAAGTGTTTTGTTTCAATTTAAAAAATGGAAATTATTATAAATTGGTGTAGCATACCTTCCAAGTGCGAACACTTTTCCACAACTGGACAAATTCATCGAGTCCCAGTTTCCCAGTCATGTCGACATCCATCAACGCTACCATACTCCTGCACACATCACGTGAGAATCCAGGGAAGTCGAACTCTAACATTTACAGTTAACATAACAAAGTTACTTTTTTGAAATTTTAATCGAGCAATTTCCCCACAAAAACTTAAAGCATACAATACATTCCCAACAAGCATGATTTAAGTAAAAAAGTATAAGCGATGAGAAATGTATGACTTACCCACTTCTGCAATCGTGTAGAGTAAAATATTAAATGTTTTCACACACAAACATGAACACACAAAAGAACAAATTATAATGTAATTTTTAGAGAGCGTTGCACAGATATAAACAGGCGATGATGAGACAGCATAAAAAATATATTTTTATTTTTGTGGTGGCATTCCAGGTTTAAAGCACACGGGGAAAACACAATAATAAATAAATTTCATCATTCCTTCATAACAATTATTATGCCATGCATTTAAAAAAAATGATTAAAAGAGTTCGCTGGTTGCAATTTTAATTTTGAGCATGGCAAAAGCTGGTAATATTTTTGAAAAAAAAAATTGGATCCAATAGTTTATAATATATTTCCATGGTGATCATTCTTGTTTAAAATTGAAAGCGTACGCAAGAAAAGTTGTTCATCGTTGGCTTGGTAACATTATTTGACAGCGTTCATTAGAGTACAATAAAATAACAATGGTTTGGGTTTGAAATGTAAACTAAAGTTTCCATGGTAATGTTGGTTGAACATTTTAGAATTTTAAAAAATTGGAAAAAAGCACATGGACCAGTTAAGATTTTTTTTAAATAAAAAGGTTTGCACGACAAAAAATCGATATTCATGAACAAAAGCTCTTTTTTTAAAAACACGTAACAAAAAAAAAAAAAACGATTTTTCAAAAATGAAATTGAACGATTTTTTAAATGTAATGCTTCTATTAAAACCCGTGACTCACCCCGCTTCATGGCCAAGTCGAGCACCTCTTTGAGTTCAGACCAATCGATCTCACCATCTTCACCAGCAACAGTTTTGTAGAACTCTGCGACCCGTTGTTTCTGCTCATCCTCTTCGTCAGCACTCTCTTTGACACGATCATCAACCTCACCCATCCCCACGTCCCCATCATTCTCTCTAAAAATGATTTTATTTATTAAACATCACTAATGGACAAAATAAAAATAAATAATTGTCATTGCCACCCACGTCATCTCAACGCGACTCTCAGTGAAGCACCGGATGATCACCATCCTCGTCCAACCCTTGTGCGCTCAAATTGCAGATCTCTAACCTGTCCCAGTACTTCCGGAAGTCCTTGTAACTCATCCAAAACTCCCCATCAGCGTCGAAAGTCAACCCTAATTCCTCTTTCGTGTCGTCATCGATGAATTCCCATTCTTTAGACCCATCACTCCATGGTCCTTTCCATTCAGCTTCGTTACCCCAAGGATTCCTGATCCTCAATAACGGG
>JAHZMX010001754.1:0-23918 GCA_027743895.1 Seira musarum | reverse complement strand
CTTATGGGATACTTTCTTGCTCTTATTGCTTCTTACATCTCAAAAAGGTTTCGTTTTACGTAAAAAAAAGTCTGTGGATTATAATGCGAACGAATTGCGGAAGCAAAAAGGATGATGGCGATGGATGGTATGGTGGTGTTAGTAGTGGTACTACTATAACCACTCACTAACTTGAATGAGGTACATTATAAGTTTTTTTATTCTTCCTCTCCCGTTTCATCCTTTAGTTTTGCCAGACATATTTTTGAAACCTCAGCTAGTCTTTTCCCTAAACTAAACTACATTGCATTGCTCATTTCAGAAAAGGGAAGAAAAAGAGGAAGACAAAAAAAATACGCTAACAAGCAAGCAAGCTAAAGCTGAACAGACTGAACGAACTGAAACTAAAAGTAGTTCGTTTGCTTTTTGTCTGCTGTTTTCCAATAAAGCTAAAAAACTGTTGTTGTTGTACTAACTACAAAGCTAAAGCACAAACTAAACCAGCAAGCTTGAAGCTTGACGTAGGGGCTGTTCGAGACAAACTTTTTCACAGGAAAAAAGATTCCCTTTTCTTCTACATAAGTGAGGAGTGAGTGAGAAATACATATATGTGCACAATGCAAACAAATCAATGGACAGCTAAAAAGTGCATTTTATAGTGGCCCAGAAATTTAAGAGGATCGATATTTCCACAAAGTTAGTTCTTGCGAATTTGATTCGAATTTAATTGCCTGTTGTATCAAAATTCAGAGACATCGTGATTCGTGGTCGAACCAACTGTCGGGAACACGCATGCAGTTAGTTGGCTGGTGGTAAGTTTGGATTCAATACATTTCCTATTTCGAGCTTTCTTGAATGAATAAAAGTGTACCTGAGCAATGTGGCATTACTATTCTTCCTTGCATCTTCTTTATAACTATCAATTACTTGCGAAAGGGTTTGTTTTTGTGCACAGACCACAAGATTCTGTGAGACTAGAACCGAACGAACGAACATGAACTATGAACAAACTAAGCACGAACCACACCGTTTTACCTATGGCGATGGCGTATAGGTAGGTAAGTAAGAAAAGGTAGGCTGATAAAGAGCTTTTCGCTGAGTGTGCTGCTGACTGCTACTTTTTTATAGTGGATTCTTACCTGACACTTTTTTTCGCAAGTCGCAAATTGCGACCATTTTTTGTGCATGCAATTTTAGATTGCAGACTGTATTTAAAAAATAGCTCTTGTTAATAATTTAAAGTAAAGGTCCGTACAGGTAATTATTTATTTAAATACGTTGTTCCAATCTGAAAATAGAACTAAAAATAATTTTATCAGTTTTTACCTGATTTATGTATCACATATTAGCATACAGCCGACTGGTATTCCTTTATTTCTTTTCCGTACATATAAAGCCCGTCGTGCAGTGGGAGGAAAGGAGGAAGACTAAAAAAACCCAGGTTCAGAAGAAAGGAACATGTTTCTTTTTTCATACGTGTCGTCTAGGTGGTAGGCGACTTGGGTGGGTTTTGGGTCAATACTAATACCACAAAAAAGTACCTTTGTAACAGAAAAGTTTGCAATAGGCCCTTTTCTCCTACATTTTGTTTGAAATAAAAAATTCCATTGTTCACATTCAAAATGAAAACAAGCAAAGAGTAGGTGGAAAACCTTGACCTTGAAAATTAAAAACAGGTGACAACTTATTCGATTCTTTCAATGAATGTTGGATTATGTATTTGATTGAATCAATTCGTCTTGACATGTTGCCTAAAGTCGGTTTGGAAGAAACTATTGTGTAATAATTTAAAAAAGGCAAGTATCGTTATTAACATTACGTAAATCTAAAATGTTTATTGTTTCATAGAGTTCAGAGATGATCAAGATACTGCTCTATTCCTAAAAGACGTTGAGTACCGGGAATCTATTTTTGTATTCGCAATGCAGTGAAGAATGATATTGGTCACCGAGCTAGTCCGTTTTAGATAGGATTGGGACCAAGAGACACGCTATCTAAGAATCAAAATAAAACGTTTTAAAACTCCTCTACATTCCCAAACCGTCTGTTTGTGAAATCTTTCAAAATGCTTGGAAGAACTTGCTAATACTAGTGATTTGTGGGAGGTTTAGTGTTTGCCAGTTAACATCTTTCATTGGAAAGTGAAGGAAAGCGTTGGGATTTGAAATAATAGCAGTATGGGTTGGGGGCAACCAGTTTCAGCAGGAAAACGCGTCCATTCAAGTACCCAAGAGAACAGTAGCGGAAATAGTTCGGAAATGAAGTCGGGAGAAGCAGATGAGGTGTCTGATCTACCACCATATTGCAGTAAACGTGCTAGGGAAGTATCACCGGAATTGGAAAGTTTATGCAACGGCACCACATCAACGATCGTATCAGAACATTTAGCAATTGCAATGTGTTCGGAGTTACCTGACCGTGATGGTAAATATATAGTATTTTATGGTATTATTGATTTTGAAGATAGCCACAATTTATAAATATGTTGGCTGACATATATATATTTGTACGTAGTCTAATCTAACATGTAAATTCTGTTTCTGCGATAGGCAAGGGTATTTTAGACATGAAGACAGGTAAACTGACAACGGACGGCAACATATCCGAAAATGAGGAAAATCAATGTAATAATCATTCTTCCTGCAACGCCGATGATACAACTGGAGAAAATGCCGGCGTTTCAGTTCCTCCCGAATCGTGCACAAATGGAATTGGTAGTGATAGTGATTCTACAATTAGGACCTCGACGTTACGAAACCCAAAGTAAGTCTTGAAAATGAATCTTATAATATTCAAGCTTAAAACGCAACCAGTTGATTGAATGATGTGTATCCGATCAAAATCGTGTTTTTGGAGTCTCAATCATATTTGTGATTTTGTAAAACAAGTGTCCTTGTCAAAAGGATTTTGTAATTGTAGTTGTTTTGATTGCCCGAAAATAAGTTTATTATTCATGCTTCGTTGTAGTGATTCATCATTAAATCCTAGTGTATCGCATAAGGGAATTCGCATTACGCAATCTCGGAATAAAGGCCCTAGGGTACTCGCTTCAAAACGCTTGACCAAAAATGGAATTCAACGCAAATCTGCCACACTAAAAAAGTCTTCAACTTCGCAAAGTAAGAGTTTCAATTTCATTGATGTTCGGAACGAAATTAGTTGATTCTTTTTAATTTGTGACTGTGTTTGATTATTTTAGGCTTAAGTACTGCATCGACTTCGATAGAGGATTCGGAAGATAGTGACGAAAGTGAAGTTTTTCTAGACGATAATGTACATTCTGTTAAAAGCGAATCTTCGGATAATAGTTCAGCATCTTCCGGTAATCTTTCCGCAGCTTCGGTCGATAATGTCCCTAAAACTGAAGTCAAACGAATTGTGCCAGCAATACGTCCATCATACTTTCCATACGTACCGCCTTATGTTAACTTTTGCACGCATGACGAAAAAACCGACGAGCTTCCTGAAGAAATCCGAAAATTTTTGAAGTGGAGGTTATCGCCCATAACTCCTATTGTTGTTAAACGTACTGTATCGAATTCAGGTACCAATTAAAAATTTTACATTTACACTTATTTACTTTTACTTTATTTTAGTTTAGTTTACTTGATTTAAAATATGCGTTTATTTGTTCGACAATCGCTTTACTAATTGAACGATATTTTATTCTCTAATTTGAACTGCGTGGGATGCAGCAGAAGGAAAAAATACCCCATGGATTGTGAAGCCGGTAAATACTGCATACTGTTTCGAGAACAGCGTAAAAGACTGTCCATGATGTATGTATTACCTATTATGCAATACTTACATAATATTTGGCCTTTCTCCCATTTTTATTGTAGCCTGCAGCGGCGAGAGGAACTGGCATCAGAGTGGTAAACAAATGGAATCAAGTTCCTAAAAAGAAGCCTGTAATTGTACAGTCCTACGTTGCGAATCCATATTTAATAAATGATAGGAAATTCGATCTCCGATTGTACGTTTTGGTTACCGACTTTAATCCACTTAAGTAAGTTACTGTACTGTAAAAATCTTCAAAGTTTAAAAATAAGAAGTATGTAAAAGTATAACGTTTTTATGTGCCGGAATTTTTTATTTTAGAATATACATGTACAATGATGGACTGGTTCGATTCGCGCCTGTTAAATACTCCCGCGATGCAAAAAGGGTTGGCGATCGTTTTATGCATTTAACTAATTATTCTGTAAATAAAAACTGCGAACTATACACTCACAATGAAGATGCCGAGAAATGTGAGGGTCATAAATGGTACGAATTTGTAATTATCAACTAAATGATTTAATGCTCTTGGTCCTTTTAGTACTTTCTTGCTAGCGAATACGATGAATTTTTCCAATTATTTTATAGGACTCTAAAGACTTTGTGGAGATACCTCAAGGATCGGGATGTTGATACTGAAACTCTGTGGGATAGAATGGAAGAAATTGTCGTGAAAACTCTTCTTAGCGCAGAGGAACTTATCGCTTCAACTTCTCATTGTATGCCTAACCGATACAGCGGATACGAATTATTTGGGTTTGACATCATCATTGATCAAGATCTGAAGCCATGGCTGCTAGAGGTCAATATTAGTCCGTCACTCCATTCTTCTTCACCTTTGGACCTTGCTGTAAAGGGTCCGCTCATTAAAGAGGTTTTCAACATAGTTGGATTCCATCTTCCTATGAAACTAACCCCGGAAACGAAGGTCGGTTAATTCGTTGCAAAGAAAGAAATATTTTTTAAAGACAAAAATCAAAATCAATTAAATTCATTGGTTTATAGAAAAAGTTCCTGCATAGCTTAGATGTCCAGCTTGAATTGGAAACCCCAGTCTTTGATAAGCGTATTTATGCTACTGTGTTAAATAAAGATGAGAAGCAGAAACACATGGCTTTCAGACCACTCTTTCTAAGTAGAGATAAGGTGAGAATTTCGTCGCAAACGAAATATAAGTCTTTGTATCTTGTCTTAGGCTTCTATTAATTGAGCTATTATAATTATTTTGTGTT
This sequence comes from Seira musarum, assembly GCA_027743895.1. Classification (NCBI taxonomy): domain Eukaryota; kingdom Metazoa; phylum Arthropoda; class Collembola; order Entomobryomorpha; family Entomobryidae; genus Seira; species Seira musarum. Next base: position 18,927 of record JAHZMX010001754.1, on the reverse strand, counting down.
TAGTATTTAAAACCAATAATAGAAGCCCTCACACCTGACGATGTTCGACAGCTTATTATAGCCGAGGATGAGCTAAGTCAATGCGAAGGCTTCACTCGCATCTTTCCTGGACCGAATACCTATACCTACTTTCCATATTTTGAAAATCCTAGATATTACAACATGCTCTTTGATGCTTGGGAAGCAAAGTATGGTGAAAACCGGCTTGAGGGTGTAGGAAGACTAATTAAACTCTGTCACGACAAAGTCCACCTTGATGTCGAGCCAAGTGCCCTTAATGCGGTAAGTTGTAAACTATTCTAAACGTACTTTTGAAATAACTGACCAAAAAAAAATATTATTACATATATAAATTAACTGAAGGTATAATCTTGTTATTTAATGGTGATATGTACTGGGGTAAATTGCCTAAAAATAGTATATATTTAGACATTATCGCAAATTATTCCTTCATTTTCCATAGCCGTAGTTGGGTTACCTATTCCTATTTAAAGTCTTATTCCTATGAACTTTTGAAACCGATTTCCTTTTCAAATGCTTTGCTAAATATAAATCTGAACAACTGCATTCTTCTTAGTGGTGAAAACTATATATTTGTCTCGATAATTAGGGAAGGGTTGTGGTTCTACTAGCTCATGATGCCGTCAGGAAGGTAAAAGATTGTAAGTTTACATTCATTTCAGCAAAAGAAAGTTTCAAAAGTAAATCTTTACGTAGGTGAAAAGCGTAAGTCATATTCTAGCAAAACCTAGTTAACTACTGGATACGAAAGCACAGTTGACGTTGTGTTTAGATTTTCATAATGAAATACATCACGATAGACCAAACTCCTGAAAAGGTACTATTAATTACCAAAATAATAATTAGTGGTACTTTTAAATTAGTATAAAATTAGACATTCATAGCTGACTGAGTAGTTAACAAAATTGATTTTCTGGTGAACGATAGATTACAGGTAAGAACCCAAACGCCGACCGAGTTGAAGGTGTAGTCTCATTGACGGACTCAATGATCAATATAGCCAAGTGTTCTATATGTACTTGTTGTGGTGACATTACAGTAGTTTTTAAAATTGTTGATTTAATTAGGAAATAACTGGGTAGGATGATATTATACTTTAGAGTTCTAACATATAGATTTAGTAACATCAACAATTTTAATTAAGGAAAATCCTAGAAGGTGAGAGCCACCTTGTAAATTGTTCAAAGTAAGCCAGGGGTAGTCATACGAAAAATCGCCGGTGACTACCTTTTATTTGTAATTAGTGTCGTTAAAGGTTGAAAATACTTGAGTACCTAAGCCTGTACAAATTAAGTAGTACGTTGCAGCTAGTAGTATAGGAATATTTAAAATGTTATAATCTCCGTGAATTAAGTTTGGTTTCCTAATTTCCCTACAGACCTCAGAGAACCTGGATAAAGAAGAGACTGTGGAGGATGTTTCTAAGAAAGCTTGCGGCCCTGAAATTGCTGAATTGACTGAAGATTTTAAACCTATGGAAGTGGAAGAAAATGAGGATGAAGAAAAAGCAGATCACAGTTTAGTTGTTGAGCCGCCTGCGGTTTCTTCCCTTTCTGAGTCTACTTGCAATTCCTCGTATTCCACACCTACTACTGAAACGTCAACCTCCACTTCAACCAGCCAAGCAACTTCAGAAAGCACGAATTTTCTTATGTCCGCTCCTCCACCACCGACGATTCCTTTAGTATTAGATAATATTACAAATAGTCCACGTTCATTTCCAGATGTGTTTTCAAACTCTCCAACAATTAAATGTCATGATGAAGATAGACTCACTGTAGCAAATTCTACAGCACAAATTCAGCAACCTGTTGGAGACTATATAAAAGGAATTTGCTTTTAACAATTTGATAATAATTAAAATTTTTTTGACATGTTTTGTTGAACGTTTCAATTTATTGTTTACAATTTGCATTTATTTCTTCACCCTAAGATATTCTATTTAAAAATTGTACTAATGATCTTTGTTATACTGTTGAAATTGTTATTTCATCTCATCACCACCAATAATTAATGAAATTGTTTATAAAATTAGAATACGACTTTCAATCAATTTGTTTCACGAAATATTCATTTCCTTTCATTCAAGCAAAGTATTTTTTATTGTTTTACGAGTTAGGGAAAGTTCGGATTCAAGACTGTAAAAAGTGCGCTGTGTATAAGTTGTGACAGACTTGTAAAACCTGGCATGTAATGAACAAAGACGAAATACTAAATGAGATAAATAAAGATTTGTAAAAATAAAAAAAATCATCAGTAAGGGCTTTAAAGAAGAATTATTTTCATGCAGTTTAAAAAATCTCATTGCGCTTAACTGAATTTTAATTTCCAGCTTTACAATTGTAGCAACATTCCTATTCCTAACTCATTGTCAGTCATGATGACATGACTCATGAGAGGCGCGTGGATCATGAAAAATCCTTCACCTTTTAACTTCGCTTGCATGCTAACTTTAGTGCAAATTTTATTTTCCAGCGACTTACAAAAATACTACAGGTTCTATTTTACTACTTTAATTACTTAACCTTTTGACCTCGGTTCTTCATTTAATATTCCATAGTGTTATCATTATCATTATCACTTATCGTTGCTTCATGTAAAATCTTGTAATTGACGGTGATGATGACTTCATATTATTTTAAAGAAAATGATATTAAGTATGAATGAATAAGCGACTAACTAAAGCAACGGACAAAAAAGGTTCGTGTGAGATAGATAGATAGACCCACGCAAGTTCAAAGACAAAACAAAGTGACTCATTGATCCCCGTTTCGATGCACTTGCATTACATTCTGCTCAATTGAAGCATAAGTTCACTATCACAAGGCCAGCCCCTCTCTACTTTGTTCCGCCAATAGGAGTGTCCACAGAGATTTGAATTGAACACAAAAATACACCAACGACTTTGTCCCTTCTGCTGCTGCAGCTAGCTTTTTGGTACAATTATTATCGCATACCAAAATCGTGGATTGGGCCTTTTCTCCATGAATACTTAGCACTTTAGCAGGCCAGGTGAAGGAATTTTTTGACTGTTAACTATTTTATGTGATGTGCTATGGCTATACCGTGCTTCCTTCCCATGAGTCTGTCTGATGGTCAATAAATTGGCAATAATAATGTAAACCTGGTGTGTGTTTTGATTTTGAATGAATTATGGTCAAGACTAAAGACCACCTTTTGATGTTGCCCATGACGGGATAATTAAAGACAAATTAATTAGTGTTTAGTGTATAGTTTACTCATAGAAGACGAGTAAAAACAGTTTAAATTTTTTTGCCTGTTGTTATTAGTCGATATTATAACGGGTGTGTTTTGTGTGCACTTAAGCGTTCACCATTGATCGTTAAAACGAGTTTATAGTGAGATCGTTGTCATTATCATCAAAAGCAGTACATGTAGTTATCAAAATCAGTCGTTAATTACTTTTTTTGGAGTCTGTATTCACATACACCTTACCCGTGAATTCTTTTGTAATGAACAATTTCGCAGACGCAAAAGATTTCATAATGGATCGCTCATCTTCCGTTGTTGGTGATTGCACTGATGATGCGATGCCAGTAGACTCCGTGGCAGGAAACAAGTTACTGTCACCTCTCAGCATCTGTAGTGTTGTTACCAGCCCTACGTTGAAGACGCCAGGAACAATGTATAACCATACTAAACCAAAGTTTGCCTATTTATCGGGCACACAACTATGGACAAATAGTTCCTTTATGGCAGCTCTTAAGGTATACTTCATTATAAACAGCAGCATTTAGTATAATTTTGTCACTTTTGTGTTGAATTGAGCATTGAATTTATAATTATAGTCTATCAATATCATGCTTTTTAGTCTTTAGATCTGGAACCGAAAACTCTTGATGACGCGTTTCAAAGTGGCACCATAGATCATTCGTCCTCGATTTTTGTTTTTGAAGAATTTTCCGGTCAGATTTTTGAAGCTTTGAGAAAACGTCAAGGGAGCATTAAACCAAGGATATATGGACCTCCGGTGATTATTTCTGCAGCTGAAAATAATGAAAAATCTCTTCCTTTATCACGATCGGGTTACCCTATCTTTTGCCGGCATTTGAAGGACACAAGAGTATCTGTCACCGGATTAAAAACCAAAGAGCATTTTGTGATTTTGAAATACAATTCAAGTTCCTTATAATCTTCTAAGTGAAATATGGTGTAATTTAATAGAATTTTAATGAATGTGTGGCTTTTTGTTTGCAGAATGAAGTAAGAAGGAAGATTTTATATATGGACGGAACATTCCTTGAACGTGAGGGTCCCCTGACGCATTTGATTGCAGGGAAATGCCGTGGAACAAAATACCGTGACGCTGTTGCTTTGGGCCGCCCTATACTTAATCCGGAATGGATTGAATTCGTTTGGGATAAGCGAAATAATTCTCAGTTTCAAATAATGAAAGAATCAGTACGTTTTTCAGTGACAGACAGTGAATTTATAACTTTTATGGTCGTTTAGTTTTGAAATGAATCTTGTTTAATCTTGCAGGGGAAGTTTAAAGTAAAAGCATTTTATGGAGCCAAAATTTTTCTGGAAGGATTTGAGCCCATTGAACAGTTGAACATGATGAAATTGATTGAAGAGAATGGAGGTGAAACAGCAAGTATAAGGGATTCAACTGTCACACATGTTGTAAGCAAATTCTTCGAATTTATGCTTAAAATCGGGTTTACTGACTCAAGTATGCTAAATGCTGGTTTTACGCTTCTGCTTACCCATCACATCACGTCTATTATTTAATGAAGCGACTGGTTTTGGGCCTTGAAATAGATTTCTAATTTTTGCAGAGCAATAATATGACTTTACTTAGATATAATAGATATAGATGAAATAGATATATGTATGATTATTACTAAATCTTGTTAATAATCATGAATCAACATATTTGTATCACCTGATACCTTTCTTGTCCATGTTTATGCTATTGCCTGCTTTTTAATCATACTCAAACGGATGACCCTGGCAAAATAACAACTGCTTTCAAAAGTTGGGTACTTTCATTATGTTTAGGTTATTAGCAGTACTGCTCAAGCTGAAAGTCGGAATATGCTAGAGACAACGCCTGAAAAGGGGAATGATCTTGATGAACAAGGAGTTGAAACTCCATCTAAACGGCCTCGCTTCGAGCTTAGTGTATGTCAATACTAAAATATTTTTGCATTACCGTTTACTCTATGAATGATTGTATGCCAAATTGTCATGATTTGTTGATCGGCTTGATGAGGGACATTGTACGGTGTATTATTTAAATGTTAAAAAAAAGCTTAATTTTCAATTTCGTTGGTGTAACCATAAACCTTTCGGTTGACTTATACAAATGCAAGAGTAAAACGATGTTGTTCTCTTTAGGTTCTGAATGATCTCAATGAAAACAGTTTAGACGCTGCGGATTTTAAGCCAATTCAGGGAGAGAGGGCCAAGATAGTGAAAGCAGAATGGTTTTGGAGTTCAATTCAAATCGAGGCATGTGCAGATGAATCGAGTTACTTATATCACGAAGAGAAACAAACTGAACCTTTTGACAACAGTGTTGGAACTCCAAATTCTTTCACAAGCCCAACAGGTTACTTTAGTGATGCTGATGGAACTACGCCAAAGTCTGGAACACCAGGCTCCGCTAGTAGGCGAAAGCGGAAAAGAATTCGGGAACTTGTTGCGTAAGTTTCGCACATGTACTATCAAGTGTGCTCAAACCCGATACTTGTTATATTATGAATTGGCAAAATCATAATTTTCAATATATCATGTTTTACATTCAGGCTGAGCCAAGTTGATTTTCCAGCTTATGTTGTTGTGGACGAAGATCCGGAAAGACTGAACTTGGGCGGAAAGTCGTTAGACCAATGTCAGGATGTCGTGTCTGATGTTGAGTTTGCTGCCATTTTGAAGCGTATTAATGCAGTTTTGAGTAGTTCAGACCTGAAGACCATGAGTCCAAGGCAGATTGAATTTTTACATTTGGTTGAAACGGAACGAAATTACACCAGTATTCTAATGATGATTGTAAAGGTAACTTATTGTTTAAATTGAAAGCTAAATGTATTTGGGTTTGGTTTCAAAGTTGAATATTATGCCGCTTTATTTCCGTGTTATTTTGTAGAACTTCAAAGAACCTTGTGAGAAGGAGGACCAAGCCGGAGGAAGAATACTAGATACACAAGAAGTAAAGACAATATTTGGACCTATTCTTCCGATTTACTCGCTTCATCGACGAATGCTTCGTGATTTGTTTCGACTGTGTGAAAACTGGAATGAAGAAAATTTAATTGGACAAATATATGTAAATTACGCAAAAGACTTAAGGAAATCATACGAGCCTTTTATCAACTTCTTTGAATCTGTGAAAAATGAAATAATACGATGTGAAGCAGAGAAACCAAGATTTATGGCGTTCTTAAAAATAGCTCAATGTAAGTTCTCAATTTACACACAAACGATTTAAATGATTCTGTTCTTTTTAAGATTGCCTAAATCGAATCCTTGTTACCGACTTATAGGCAAACCAGAGTGTGGGAAACAGACTTTGTCAGACTTGATGATTCGACCTGTGCAGCGGCTTCCATCTACTGCTTTAATTTTGACCAACCTTGGTCGCCACACACCGAAGACTAATCCTGACTCAGAGTGGATCGCGCAAGGTTTGGAAGCAATTAACCAAGTGAATCAAACCATTAACGAAGAAAAGAAGAGGAATGACGCACGAGTCGCAATGTTTGACACATTCCATGAAATCGAAGGGTGTCCTGTTGAACTTTTGTCGGATCATAGAACGCTTCTTCATAAATTTGATGTTACTGCCTTGACTGATATGTACGGACAGAAGAATGATCCACTAATGCTTTGCGTCTTCTCGGATCATATTCAAGTTGTAAAACGTCGAAGCGGTGCACAATCAAAGAATATGCCTACGGCTATGTCTGTCGCAAACTTAAGAAGTCCGAATGTTTCAAGAAAATCATATCTTCCTGGTCAATTAGCGGGACCTTCAAGCCAAAAGAGATATAAATTTTTGGAGTGGATATGCTTTTCGTATATTAAACGCGTCGTCGAAATCATTGACATGTTAGTGTCCTTAATTTATTTTTATAGTGTCTTTCTTTCAAACCAACAAACCAAGTGACATGAAAGATTGCTTCATTAACTTTTCAGGTCCCCACCCGCATTTGCCTTTATTGTAGTCTCTCCCAATGAATTAAGAGAGCGAGTATTGGCTTTTACTGTTCCTGACGACTTTAAATGGACCAGGCAATCTATTGTACAGCTATTTGCGAAGCAAGTTGCAGAAGCTGCCCAGAGAATGGACTACGTAAGAGTGCTTTGTACTTTCATTTCAATTGCTGCCACCATTTTTCATCCGCTTTAGCAATTACTTTACTTACCACGTAATTTGTTGTTTAGGAGCATTTAATTGCAAAGGTTGACGCATCAAGCCTACATATATCTGAAAACACTTCATATTTGGAGAAAGCGAGCCGTTTCGCAAACAAAACTAGAAAAAAGGTACGAAATTGTGACAACAAAATTTATAGCGTAATGTGAACACCAAAAATGGTCTGCCTGTCATAAATCATGATCAATTTAATAATTGTAGGTTGGCAGAGCACTAAGCCTGACGAAAACACCCAGTAAACTGAAACGAACAGTTTCTCACATGATGAGCAGTCCATTTACTAGTAGAAATTGCCAACCAGATCCTGACACAATTTCTCAGTGTGGAAGCGAATCATCGACAGCGTCTTCGGTGACTCCACTACGATCTAATCTTTCTTCAATGAGTTTATGGGTGAGGAGGAATCCTAAGTCATAATTACAATTCCCTGAATTGACTATTCATATTTACTCATTGTCTATTTAATCTCCTGGTTTTAGTTTGGATCAAGGCGAGGTACTGACGGTAACACACCCAAGTCGAGAAAAATAGCAAGTGACAAGGATGCAAAAAAGGTTTTCTCTGTTATTCAAGAAACAACCACTGATTTTAGTTCAGATCAAGACGAGGTACAGATTGCATCACGACCAAGGCGAGCAAAATAGCGAGCGACAAAAATACTAAGAAAGTATTATCTGTTATATTCAAGAAATGTGTAAACTTTTACGTTTGTTTTCTAAAAATTCCTTTGTTCAATTCGAAATGCTTTACCTAATTAATTAAAATAAATTAAACAGTAGTGTTCACAATCACTTATGTGGTTTAAGCTAAGTTGGCATCTAAAACAAATCAATCAAATCCTCGTCACTTCGAATATTTTAACACATTCATATATTATTTAAACAACTGATTGAAAATATATATTGTTTTTAAAAGAAAATGTGAAAGAAAAAATGTAAAATATCAGAAAAACAAAATTCTGTAGCAAGTATTAAGTATCGTAAGTGAAATGAAATGAAAATGTAAATAAGTAATTACAACATTTTAACTGAAACTTGAGGCGAGCTATGAAAAATTGAAAAGTATGAATAATTTGTAGGTCGTACCAATAAATTTTTCAGTAAAGATCTCTCTAAATAAATGTAGTTTTGATAAAATTGAGAGTCTTGAAGAAAACACTATATTTTGTAAGGTGTACTATTATTTGTTGATTAATTTTAGTAGAATAATTCTGACAATACATACAGTATTTATGTCTTGAAAGCGTCACGATATCCTATTCCAAAATTTCCTAATTCTCTTTTAATTGCAATAAACCTTTAAGACATTTTAGTAAATGTCTTTGTTGTCATCATGAGTAATTGTTGCATTGCAGGATTTTGAGTTTTTTGTACATCATCATTAAGATATTATTACGTAACTTACGTGTTAGTGACTCTTTATACTTCATGCAGTGGCAAAAAGCTAAGTTACAACATGCATGTTAAAATTGTATTTGGCCTGCGCGTTAATTTAAATTGCAATTCTCTGTTGCTTAAATTGTTTTTTTAAAAGCTTGCTTTTTTGCTTGCTGTGCATAGCATATTTTCTTCAAAAGCAATAACTTTTTCAGCCTTTGCAAAAAATGTTCGGTCATTTCTTCCTTGTACTTTTGAACAAGTCACAAAATGTATTTTATTCATTTCAACGGCATTCACCATGATTATAATTCATTTCTGTAATCATTCTTGAGATCTAAGTTCAAAAAGGGAATTAAAAGGGAAATTAGTATATCGCACAGCAATATCTTTTCTTGGCAAAAACGTTGAAAGCATTTTCGAATATTTTTAAAACTTTAATTTTCATCAACTTTGTGTTTAGACCGATAAAACATTTATAAATTTGCTCGCATTTGCACAAGCTTTTAGGGGGTTCAACTGTTTTCGCAAAAGTTAGTTCATCATGACTCACTCAGTATCCTTCTTGGTAGAAAAAGATACTATGGACCGTATTCCTTTCACGGAGGTCTACAAAAAATAGAGCAACAATCAAAAATTCGCATCTTTAATATTATTGAAATGAATTAAGATATGTATTACTTTATTTATAATATGAAAAAATGATGAGATTTTTTATTCAACCAAAAATCAAAATTTTTTGTAAATACGTCTTGTTTTCTGCTGTAGTAGTATACTTGATTTAATATTATTTACTCAATAACTTTTTAGCAATTCAATATGAATCAACAATGACTACCGGCATTTTGACATGCGATAGGTAATTTTCATATTTATGCATTTTATAATTTAGCGATTTTTTAGAAAAAGAATCAGAAGAACAGTATAGATAATAATCTTTAGTAAAATTACAAGTATTGTTTCTGGTAGATATAGGTAAATATATATGTAGGTATTGCGGATTTCATTAAAAAGATGAAAGCTTGAAAAGTTCATTCAATATCTGTTTTGAACAATACATATTTTATCCTTCATTTAAAGGTAAGGTTCGTTTTCAGTAATTAGGGAAAGCAGGAGATAATGAAATCAATAAATTAATACAAAATAACTTCATACGAGTGGAAAATAAATTATTTTCCTCGACTAGCAATGAACAAACATAATAAAGTACGAATAAACTTATTTTAAATAATAAACGAATAAGATTTTTTTAAATTGTAGGGGAAGTTATTCGTAAGAAATTGAATCTACTCTCTCATGCAAGGTGTTCTTCATATATATAAGTACTTGAGTGTATCCTTCGTATAAAGTGATTATGATTTGGTAAGGAAGTGCGTTGATTGATGATGAAGAATGAGAACGAACGATCAAGTTTCTTGTTTGTAATCGAAGTCTATCTAGAATCCGATTCTCATCTTTCACCAACTTTAAATACTAGATATTTATGAAGTAAGTAAGATGTAAGAACAATTGTTAGAATAATAGTGTAGAGGACTACATCTTTTACTTTTTGGCATCTCTTCTACAATGTCCTGTTTCAGTATCTTGTCCCTTGTCGGTAAACTTTCCTTAATGAATACCATTCTGCCTACCAAGTTGGGGAAAGAAGAATGCAATATTGCTTTCACTCATTCAAATCTAAAAGTATAGCTCTATGGATGATTGTATCAATTTCATTTTTCTGTTTGACAGTTTTGACAGTGATGTGTTTCGTTCTCTGTTTCCCCATTTGAAAAAGTTACGTTTATTATTAATATTTCGAGGAAGAGTAAAAGTTGAATCTGTGGTAGAATGAAAGATAGTTATAAGCAAGTGTTGATGTCAGAACTGTGGAGATACATGTACATGTACATAACTGCTTTCACAACCCTCTCAAGGAAAAATCATGATTCATGAGTAAACTTTAGGAAAAGACAATGCGATTGAAATGATGTATAAATAGGTTATAATGGTGTATGCCCTGTATCTGAATGAGAGAATTTTCGGAAGTTGGAAGTTCATTCTAACTAAAATAATCTTTCTAGCATTTTAGAAGAGTTGTAAAATACTCTGGGAGAAAAGTTCTCATTGATTTGATGTGTAGCTCGAGAACAAGTTTTTGCTCTCAACGAATACCTACTTAGTTTTTTATCTCTTGTCAGCTACATTCAATATTTTTGATAATTCATTATTAATTCATTTTGTTTAGCGACCGTCTTTGATCTTTTTACCGGCCCCTGAATTTCGTAGGAAGTGAAAGGAAATTAACCTTCTTTTTGGCACCACTCAAAAAGTCTTTATACATCTCCGACCGGATATATCTTGAGTAGCTGTCACTCTTCATCAAATGGTAAACATGAGCCTAGAAAAAATTGCATAAAATTAAATTGCTGTCATACTTGTCGTGCAATGCAGAAAGTAAAATTCTTTTTTAGTCAAGCGGAAGAGGAAACGTACGAGCGCTGTGTCAAAACTCCACCGATCTGGATTCCCATCTTGAATGTTTTTCCTGGTGTGTTCGTATGAATGGGAGTCGACATTGACGAGACAGGTTGCGTCAGGTGCTAAGAACTCTTGCCATATCTCTTCCGCTCTTTTAGGAACCTCGCTCATGGGAAGACGTTTTAGTTCTTGCACTGCTTCCCAAAACCTATGAAGACAATACCTCTCTCAAATACTACGTTCAGGTTTCAAGGATAATTAACTTATTTTTTACTTTATTTTTTTATTACTTGAGATTCTCCGCTGAAAACTCCTTTTCTAAAAACTTTACAAAGTGCTCGCGCCCAACTGGGTCCTTCAACTAGCTCCTCTACAGAAAAGCCCCATCTTCGTACTCTCCTGGCTGGGATGTCTTTCCTACAAACGCGTAAAAGAAGGTACAGGTGAAAATTTGTTCCCTGAAAAAGAAGCACCATGAAATTCGAAACGTACGCTGTTCTTTCCTGATCCCAGAAATCAGTGCTATCAGACAACCATGGATTTGAAGGTTCTGGCGCGGCTATAAACGGATCGTATTCCGAGTACATATCGTAATATGCCATGTGCCTATAATTAAAGCAAATTGTGGAACATGAACCATTTCTTAAATGAAAACTGTTGATTACGAAGTATTGGTCTTCAACATGAATCACTTACAACTCTGCAACTTTTGAGATTTTAATGGAATGTCTATCCAACTTGTACTTGAGAGATTTGATCTGTTGTTGAAGCTCGGCGGCTGTAGGAATCTTCTGAGCTAGTCCATCTTTGCCTCCCATTTCTAGACACCCATGTCGGGGTCGGTTCATTCGACAAACTTTTTTGATATCCATTTCGGTAGTATTTACGCAACCAGGCTAGATGATTAAATGTCAAATTTTTTAAACTAAAATTTTCAAACAGATTGATTTCAATTGAACTCACGGATGGTCTATGGACATCCCAAAATGCTCTTTCTTGGCTATCCAGCACCTTTCGTTCTAACTTGTCTCTTTTTTTGTCTACTTTACTCTGAGCTTCCGCCTATAAAAATAGTAAATTTTTGCTCTCATTTAATTTATCTCGAATATGTATCGTGTTATGAGGTGAACAGGAAATTCTTATAGTCTATTTACCTGCATGAATATAAACTCCCACTTCCTCGAAAACATTTTTTGTAAGCGTGCAAGATTTTCCGCCTCGTAATCAACCAGTTCCAGTCTTGTTTTATTTTGCATTGTTCGCTTACACAAATATACGGCTATAATTTTCCAAACAAATATAAACATAGCACTAATAAGATTATTACTTGAGATAAGAGCGTTATATTAATCCAAACAATAAGTATTGTGCAAAAAGTAATACCATAATCCGAGTTTTCCGGGTCCCAGGAGTTTGACGGCCAAAAATATGGCGTCTATAAAATTTTGAGAGCCATTATATTTATGAAATCATATCATAATGGGCAATAAATTGCGAACTTCTCAAAAATTACCTGAAAGCGATAAAACGTGGAATCATTTTTTACTGTAAGAATATGATCTTCTATAGGGAATATATAACCGTGGGCTGCCAGAAGGTGAGCCAAATGAAGCGCTTCAGCTGAAAAGATAATCAAGTTTGCGTAATCAAATTTCCTTTATCAACGAGGCAAAGCAAAGCAAAAGATATCGGCTTCATAAATAATCTACTAAAATCAGCAATGAATAAATGTGTTTGAGTGAAAGTGAAAGCACTTACTCTGATCTTCTACATCTGTATGCCTAAGAATCCAGGAAACCAGGTCAGTTCCTTTGAGCAAAGGTAAACCACTCGCATTATTTACATATTTTATGGATTCACTCATAAAAACCTATTATTATCCCCATCAAAATCGTATGCAATGATAATGAAAATTTTATTACTCATTTATATTCATACCTGTAAAAACAGAGGGTATTTTTGACATAAAACTCTTTACAGTTCGTACGGGTACTCCTGTCGTTTCATCCTGCATTTTCTCAATTATTTTCTCCATCTAGAAAGAAATTAATTTATTCTATAAAATGTCAACTACTTCGTATTACTTTTCCCACCAAGAATTTATGTAGTCATCATTTTTCACCTTTTTGTATACTATATGATGAGGAGTTTGTTGTCGATTTGCGACTTCAGTTTCTGAAAATTTCGTGGTTGCTTTCCCCGCTGAGGTCGCAGGGGAAGCAGTTGGCGTTGTACTGCTAACATGCGGTTGTACCGAGGATGATGAGCAGTTTGCTGAAATGGTAACTTTTGGTTCAGCCTTTTTATTGCTACTACTGCTACATGCGCTTTCTTCTGGTTGTTGTTCCGGTGGTTGCTGCTGCTGTGGCGTCGTTGACGATGAAGCATGCTGTTGCTGTGATTGTGGTTGTGGCGATTGCTGTGGTTGTTGACCCTCCGTGGAATCAGAAGGGCCAGCAGTTGTACTAGGACTCGGGCTTGTACCTCTGTCACGAGTGAAAGTAATTTTTTTCTTTTTGTCAGGGTGAATGAAATATGGAGAAAGGAATTATTGGAGAAAGCTTAAGTAAAAAAAATATAACTTTCACTTACGTCACCATTAAGACCATTGGCATACACAACATTATGTAAGACGTATACAATATGTTTGCTCTTCGTTATCTTTTGAATTAGGAGGGGATGATTGTTTTAGAAATCTTCCACATAATCGTCAAAGCTATGACGTAAGTGAACAATATCCGATGATGATGATGATGATTTTAAAGTAATTTTATTCTTTGATATTTATAAAATTGGAAGTGGTGAAAGCACCAGGAAATATAAATTTCGCCATGAATCTTCTAAAGTTGAATTTAAATTAAGATCACAAGGAGTATAATAAGTATATTTCATTCGATATTTTATGTATTTAAAAAATTACTCATTTGAACACTACTCGTGGACAGTAGAAATACTTATGTGAAAATTAATTCACCATAAGTAAATTCTATTTAATTATTGCGTAAGGTTGCAATGTAGCGAGCTAGAAGAAAATAATTTCACAGCCTCCAGCGACTAGTTCTCAGATACGTAAACTCCATTTATTTCAGTTAAATTGCGAATTATTCACAGTGAACGAGGAGAAAGCATTAGTAATGGAGAAATGGTACTTATCTCTCGGCAGAGGTATGATATTTGCACTCAATTATTTTTATTACTCCTTTTTTATGAATTTATCCCTTTTGCGGATATCCTTATCTGTCAATATCAAGAATGATATCTCTCTCAATTAGTGAAATTAACGACTAGTTCAGCGAGTCGTGAATGGGACCTCTGCGGAGAAGAAACCAATATTGCGAGTGCTTAGGTACCTTCGGTCCATCTCATTTTATTTACTTTTTTCCTCGTCTGTCCACATTACCACAAATTGAAATGAGAAGAAGAAAATTATTAGAAGCGATGTCGGAACACATAATGTCCACACAAACACATTCTCGTACATACATAAAAAAGAAACTTTATCTTGCACACTTATTATGCAACACCAATTTCGTGAGTGTGTTTTATGTTATGTCGACGAGGTGATTGTGATTATGCATGTATTTTTACTTTTGGAGTGCCTGTTGNCTTTTTTCCTCGTCTGTCCACATTACCACAAATTGAAATGAGAAGAAGAAAATTATTAGAAGCGATGTCGGAACACATAGTGTCCACACAAACACATTCTCGTACATACATAAAAAAGAAACTTTATCTTGCACACTTATTATGTAACACCAATTTCGTGAGTGTGTTTTATGTTATGTCGACGAGGTGATTGTGATTATGCATGTATTTTTACTTTTGGAGTGCCTGTTGATGATCACTCCAATCCACGGCTGGTCAGGCTCAGTCAACTTGAAGAGAAATACTAAAAAGGGAATGAAGAAATGAAGTATTCCATCCCTCCTTCATTTTATTTAAGTCATGTTCGTAAAAAAAAGTCGCACTCGCAACTCACAACTCGCACTATCGCATCGCCCAGCAAAGAGTAAAGCCCACAGTATCATGCAAGAGGAGAGCACATTGAACACGAAAAAAACGAACTATGTACCACACACCAGAGGAAACTCCGAAAATTCCAAGAAGTGCATTTGAACGAAACCCTCTACTACATAATATTTCATAACAAAGTCGAGTGCGGATATGGCTCTATAAAAAACGTAATGTTGTCATGTCCAATGTCCAATTTCTTTCTTCTTTCAAACTATTTTCTTTCAAACCAACTATTTCGTCAAATATTATTTATAGACTTTTATATGCACTCACTCACAATACGAACTTCCTCTTTTATTCTTCGGCTAACACAAAACAAGCCATTTTATTATTACGTTATGCGGCTCATTTCCGTTTCGTTTTTCACTGGAGTAGGTTGTTGTAGTTTCGCATACAATGGCAGACGATGAGGACGGTACAAGAGGAAAAAAAATTGTTTTCTGGAATGAGTGATGATGATGAGTGGAAGGCTGAAAGCAATTTCTTCTCTTTTTTATTCTCGAGCTCAACGCAGTCCAAAGAGAGCGAAAGAGGGAGAAAAAAAATGAAGATATTCCACTAATTTTTTTTCTCTTTGTATGGCTGACTAAATGTCTGAGTCACTGTAAACCACAGGACGACAACGACAGCACAACAGGCACAGCACGGAAAGCATGTTTCACAACGAAGCGAAGCCAAACGAAACCAAACCACGGCCACGGTGCCACAAATAGAGTCAAGAAAAATTAAACAAGAAGCTCTTTTACATCATTTACTCACGTTCCATTGTTCATGTGCTCGGTGGTGCAGCTGCTTTTTATCACTTGTCTTCACGCTGCGGTTGCTTCCATGCATCGCATTTACTTTGACAGAGATAATGAGTATAATGGGCTCACTCCATTAGAATGTAATTTAGCCAGAAAAGCATCATCCTATCGTCAACTATCCAACAAATTTCTCAATAACCAATTTCCAACAACTCCTTCCTCCTCTCGTAAACGATCACGATGACGCAGGAAAACATAATCGCTTTTTCTCTCGCTGAGATAAAGGAATTCTACTCTTAAATCGTCTTTGATAGTTTTGCATGCATTATTTCCCCATTACATTATTTTGATCAGGTTTACATTACATTTAAAATGAATTTTATTATGCAGGACCATGGGCAATCACATCACACAATAATCCATTGAGGAAAAAAATGTACCAGCAACAGCCAGTCCAAAATAAGTTGAAGTTGTGAAACAAGTAGTGTCTATATGTATTTTCCTCAAGCAACAGTATTTCCCCTATTCTAATATTTCTTTTTCTCTCACTTCCCTTCTCCGCCTGATGAAGGCTGGATCAATGCAATGCAATGCAAAAAGCATCGTGTTTGTTTTTTATCTCGGTCTCTGTTTTACTTTCATCAAAAAAATACTTTTTTTCCACATTGTAGTACAAGTATTGGAAGCACGAGAAAATGGGAGAAATACACACGCCTTTTTTCTCTCTTCCGTTTGTTTTATGTGAAAAAATACTCGAATCCAATTCTCAATACGTAATGATATCCCTTTCACAACTTTCGAGTGAGTGAAGGAGTGCAGAGATATTCAACACTCCGAATTTCCCCCGTTGGCGTAAAGTACACAAGCAAAGGCCGAAGAGAAGAGCGTTATCGTTATGTATCCGTATCACTCACTCAGTTAATTTTTTTCCTTCTCCTTTTTTTTATCCTATCCTATTTTATCGTATCCAATCCATTCCACTTTTCATTTGAGAAAAAATAATGGTTAAGGAAAAAGGAGAATGAAATAAAATAGATAGATAGAATGCCTGTCTACTCCTTTTTCCCTGAGTCTCACAGGAAGGAATTTTCGCTGAGAGGAAACTCCGGAAGGAAAAAATGTAGAAGTAGAGTAGCAGTGTTATTTCTATTGCTGAACTACTTCTACTTCTTATGAGAAGAAGAACGATGTACGAATACGAGTACCTTTTCCCATTGTTGATACACAAAGTGTGTGGGACTCTCTTTTCCCTACAGAGAGATTATAAGTTTGCCTTTCGTGGAGTAAGGGTATGGTTAGAAAAGACAAGAAAGAACTGAGCAAAAAAATTTTTTTCTCATGCTTCAGGCTTCAAACAGTGAGTGAGATGAAGGATCCATCACAGGCCTGGCCAGGAAAAAAAAGAGAGAGTGGAAAAGGGGAAAAGCAAAGTGATTTTTATGCCGATGTTGTATGCATGTATGAATGAATGAGTTTGTGTGTGTGCGGTGGTGGTGGCGGTGGTATGATGGTAATGGTGGTGCAGGTCTTTTATTACACCAGCACGGTTCTGAAAACATAGTTATACTTATGCTTGGGAAAGGAAAAAGGGTTGCTCGTTGTCGTTGCGCCTTGCTCTCCTCCGCTTGGATGAATGCGTGGAGGGATGAGGCAACAGCAGGTAAAAAGCCTGAAAGAAATATTGCCCAACCAAACTCGAACAAAAAAGAATAGTATGAAATTATATGGGATTTCGAAAATAACTAAAGAATCTGAATTGCTAAAGGTGGAATGCAGGTAAAAAGCCAGAAAGAAATATTGCCCAACCAAACTCGAACAAAAAAGAATAGTATGAAATTATATGGGATTTCGAAAATAACTAAAGAATCTGAATTGCTAAAGGTGGAAAAGGAGGTAATAGCAAAAGTAATGTCTATTATTATGCTGATACGACTAACTAGTATGTCTACATACGGAGAATCTCGAAAAGTATTTCGCACTTACTTTCTATTTTAGCAGAACTTTTTTTCTTTATGGATCTCAACCAACTCGGATTTCAGGAAGAAAAAAAATACATTTCGTAAAGGAGAAAAGTGAGCAAGGAACTAACGAGGAGCATAGGAGAAGTGAATGCATAATTTTTGTGGGAAAAAAAGATGAAAGAGGAAAAACTTGTCTGAAAGTATCCTTTTCATAGACAATGTTATACTATTCTAACGTTGGATATATCTTATAGTAATCTGATATGATGCGAGAGCGAAACTGAAATAATGGTAGAATTTATATTGGGGACATGTTAGCACTGTCATACGGAAGGCTCGTTTTTTTTGCATGTAAGGAGATTCCTATAGAGGTCTGAGGGACGGTTGTAGGCAGGCAGCAGAGCCGGAGAAAAGAGGAAGAATAAAACGGATGCTATCGGCATCATCATCGGAGGAAGAGAAGCTTGAACCATACAAAAAATAGAATGATTCTTGTTCCCTATTTTACACTGCCACAACTCTGCACAAAAAGCCGTATCCACACATAATGATATCCAGATTTTGTTATCCACGCTTCCACCGTACGACTTCGTAAAAATGAAATTCGAGGAGCGAGAGTGAAGAAAACAGATTTCATTATGGTTTATATTGTACTTGAGGAAAGTGGTACAATACAATATTTTAAAATTGGCTAGAATTCGAAGAAATATAGCGTGGGATACTTCGTAGTTTGCCAGAATTGTTCTTATTATGTTGCAAACGAAGTTTGGAACATTATGTGATCACGACTGTCTGTCCGTCCGTCCGTCCGTCCGTCCGTCCGTCTGTCAGCGCTCTAACTTTGTTTAGGTTTGACCGATCGACATGAAATTTGGTGTGCAGGTAGCATAGGTCAATGGTAAGAAGCCTATTGATTTTCAGCCAATTTGAGCTATATAGCACAA
>JAHZMX010001753.1:0-15020 GCA_027743895.1 Seira musarum | reverse complement strand
CTCCCAAATTTTTGCTGAAATGTGAAACAAAAGTTAAATTCATGAATGAAGATTTTGAAATGTGAAGTAGTTCAAAGAATTTGTACATTGTGGAACGTTGCAATCCAAGGACACGGCCCATTGCTGTAGCATGCTAACAAATGCAGCTAAACAGTTGCCCCCTGAAAGAAATACGAGAAAGCATAACTTCATAATGTACATTTTTGCGATAGTATAAAGTTTTGGAGTGACTCTTGAGATTCCAACCTGTCATCGCAGCGGCAACAGCTACATATCTTCCATCAAAGTAAGGATAATATTGCACATGGCCTTCTTCAACATTATCATCTCCTCCACCGGCATCCGTTTCCACTTGAACTTCTGACTCTTCTGCTATACTTTTTGGCTTGAATCCTTCTGGCATGAGGAAGGTTAGTTGCGCCGAAGTGGAAATATTTAGAATTGCTTGGTCAGGTCGAGTGAGTGTTGAAAAAACGGAGCATTGAAAGTCTCCTAGGGCCGCTCCAACTGGAGTTCCTTCCGGGACGACTAACCAAGCTGTGGCACTGCAACGACCGGCATAATGGCCGCCAACTTCGATTTTAGGTAGAAATCTAGTGGGGAAATTCTCTTTTGCAAATATGTACGGTTTCCCTTAATAAATAGCCCTCGTTTAAAACCCCTTTCACAAATGGCTTTTCAAAATAGCTTCCAAGAGATGTAATCGTGGAGCTGGAGTAAAGTGTACTTTCAGTCCTGTTAAATCAACTTTGTTCATATTGCTTGATTCACATTACATAAAACATAATTTTAGTTAGAGCATTGCTATTCCAAAAGCCACTCGTTTGGGAGTTGTAAAATTGGGGACAATCGAACATGGTTTTATTGATGATGATGGGGGGAATTTGAAGCGGGATTATTGTGTAATACCTGAATAGACATGACAGGAACATCTAGATCACATAGCATGGCCACCACGAAATCCTACGCAATAAATACGCAATCAAAGCGAATTGGATTAGACATGAAATTCGTTTTTCCAGATGGAAATAGCATTAACCTGTCACATTCATTTTAGTTATGCAATCTCGGCATCGCATACAAACGACTTAAAATATATGTACTTACCTGGATTGTGGCTGCCCTATCGAATTTCTCAATCTTTTCCGGTTTGTTCTTCACCATCCATAAGATAGTGGGAACTCCATAGCCCGTGCATGCAATCAAGTGCGAGTCTGGCTTGGGTAAACTGGCCAAGAATTCTTTCGTGCATCTGCTGTCCTACATTCATAATCACATTCGTGTATGTATTACAATTTGACAAAATCAACAAGAAAATTGGCGATTGCAAACAATGTCATTACAACATTCAAACGAAATTGCCATTGACCAACTGTTCTCTTGAGGTTTAATCGCGCCCAACGTAACATAACATAACATTGTTTAAATCTTATTTTATCAGATCTTCAATAAATCATCATGATACACGTTCAAAACTGGATCTCTATCTCTGTCTGGCATATTGTCATTTTTATTCTCCTACTTTTTGTGTCCTTTTGTGAAAGCATAAATAATTTGCGCACCTGCCATGTATACAAGTTTGATGTTACACGAGGTTCGATTTTATCCCCATTCCGCTCCCAACCCTCGCCACTCTTCCAGAATAGGACGCCATGCATCTGGCCACATATTCCTGAAATGGACATGTGAATACAAATGTTGTCACTTTGTCATTTAAAGCTTGTTGAGAATGAATTGCCATGCATCTGGCCACATATTCCTGAAATGGACATGTGAATACAAATGTTGTCACTTTGTCATTTAAAGCTTGTTGAGAATAAATAAAAAATTTTATAAATTAGCAGCAGATAGCCCCTATCAAATAAAAGTACAAGCGCTTCAGATAAGATACTTGAAATTGAATTAATTCAATACAGAAGCAAAAAGTAAATCTTGTATAATTTCAACAAATCGAACAAGATGCAAGGCTTAGAACTGATCGTATTTTTTGCATGAGTGTTGCCATCAAAATGTAATTACATCTTTCATTATTATCTATTTTTGCAATGTCAATCTTAATATAAATTGTGCTAATTTATGAACACGACTACTTAGGTCCATTTGAATTAGCGAAAACATGCAATTTTTTCCCTTACCAATGTAAACAACCCGTTTGAGGAGCTCTCGTGGTAGCCTTGTGACCACACTGTGAACGGTTGAGCAGATCTTCGGCACATCTTGTTTGTTGCCTTCCGTTCCACACTCACTTGGCACATTGGCTGTAAAAGGAAAAAGGGAGACAAAGATTGTTATTGTCACACAAAGTCACGCAATCCCATTCCAGTAGTACAAATAAAAAATGATTGGAGGAAATAGCTGTGGAGGTAAAGGAATTCCTTTGTGCTCATCATTTTCCATTAAAATTGAAAGCAGTCATGAAAGATTGAGAAAATGATACGAAAAAAGGAGTGAGTAAAAGTTGACACGGATATTTTAGAATGGAATTTACCCTGAGTATCTTTGGCCTGGATCGCTGCAATATTCTTTGTAGACGTGTCGATCAAACACGCTTTAACACTGGTTGTACCAATATCGATTCCCAGGACAAAAGTAGCATCTGGGTCCACTGTTTTGAAAATTGCGGAAATTTACCGACATTCATTCACTAACCGGGAAAATGTCAACGCCCACGGAAAATGTGCCAAGACTTTATTGTTTAAATATTAAACGCCAATATTACCAATCACCGACAATTTTTTCCAGAATTTGTCTAACAAAAATTAAGCTAATTCTCACTCAAATTAATTCAAAGCTCACGGCAAGTAGCCTAAGTCAACTTGTTGGCATTTTACATTGTTGGCAAATGGTAATGTCCATGTTTTTTTTGTGTCAGCAAATATGGACGTTGGCATTTTTTCGGTAGGAGAATGAATGTCGGCAAAATTCTGGCTTCCCTGTTATGGAGGCAGCACGAACAGTCTTTGGTTTTGCAGATGACATCTTGAAAAATTGATGGTGCTCCCGGGACAATATAACACGCTTTAACACTGGTTGTACCAATATCGATTCCCAGGACAAAAGTAGCATCTGGGTCCACTGTTTTGAAAATTGCGGAAATTTACCGACATTTATTCATTGACCGGGAAAATGTCAACGCCCACGGAAAATGTGCCAAGACTTTATTGTTTAAATATTAAACGCCAATATTACCAATCGCCGACAATTTTTTCCAGAATTTGTCTAACAAAAATTAAACTAATCCTCACTCAAATTAATCCAAAGCTCACAGCAAGTAAAGTAGCATAAGTCAACATGTTGTCATTTTACATTGTTGGCTATTGATAATGTCCATGTTTTTTGTGTCAGCAAATATGGACGTTGGCATTTTTCCGGTAGGAGAATGAATGTCGGCAAAAATCTGGCTTCCCTGTTATGGAGGCAGCACGAACAGTCTTTGGTTTTGCAGATGACATCTTGAAAAATTGATGGTGCTCCCGGGACAATAGGTAAGATTGAATGGGTATTCAAAACTCTCTTATCGGACTGCAAAATGTTCACAACAACGGTAGCAAACACAGTTTGTTTTGAAAAAAAATTTACAGCCCTCAAGTCTTTTTTTCAAAACATTCCATTAACACGTTTTGTGTCCCAATAATTATCACGTATTTAATAATTGTACAGAACAATCCAATCCAGTCCAAAGCTATATGTAGGTATAGACTTTCAAGCGGACCTCCTACTCCTCAAAGTACTTAGAAGCTCTGATTTACATGAAATTCCACTTTTCCCCAAATGCAGCACAGCACAGCAGACCGTTATCGGATCACATTATGATTGCAGTTATAAAACCGCTACTAGACTACTACTACTTTGTTTCCTTCTGTAAAATCTGAAAATGCTTTAGTTCACTTCACCCAACACAAATTTTACTCTGTTCCTTTCTCTTCCAGCTCGATTCTGCTTCTGCATACACACTCACACGAGCAAGTTTTCTTTTCTCACATGAGCTCTCTCAACTCAACAAATTACATTGTACAATGTATGCACTTCTGTTCTGTTTTTCAGTTCACTCTTTTCCTCTCACTCAGTCAGTCAGACCGAGGACTATGAAGAAAGATTCACTGCGTTTATGTAGCTTTTGCAGAAACTAAGGAAGCAACTGTGAGCCACAATTTTTTTTACTGGTTTTCGTTTTAATGCGGTAAAAACAGTAAAAAAATGCACGTTCCACAAACGAAAAGCCCCAACAAAAACAAAATGATCTCCTCAGGTTTTTAAAGACTTTGTCATGTGACTTTTTTACGAGTTTTTTGTAAGCACACAACACAACACAACTTAACTCACTGAATTGCAAATCTCAATATGGCACTTATATGCATCAGACCCAGTGAAAAGAAAACAGCTAAAAACTCCAGCATCGAAGTAAGGTTGACCAGAAGAAAGTGAAAGCCAAAAGGACCTTTTTAAAGACCTGCTGAGAAAAAAATCCCGATAAATAAACAGGGAAGAGGTAGGATTTCTTACTTTATCGTTAATTTTTTAGTAAGGAAGAGAGGAGCACGAGGCTTTGACTCATGTCATGCCGATCCAAATATCACTTCTTTTACTCTCACGCTAATTTCCATTTTCATCATGAAATACATTACGTGTCTTGCATCACGCAGGAAAGAGGGAATAATGGAAGAACGTGGTCTCCAAAAAAATTCCTTTGGAGTATAACATAACATTAGCGATTATTTTAGTAGAAAGAGCAGAACGGTCAGAAAAAGGCTTCCAGCTAACTGCACTGCATTATATTGCATTACAATGCAATGCTTTGTCTTCCTTCTTTTATAAAAAGCGCTTTTTGGTGTTGCTTCCTAATGCCTTTGTGACGATAAAGCCATATTTTTTATGACTTATGAGAAACAGTGATACAAAGATAACTGGAAAGCGTAAACTGTTATGCCATTGTCATTGTTCGTCCCACAAAAGAAAATGTGAAGATTGCGATTTTCAAAAGAAAAGGGTGGAGATGAGCAATTTAGGAAATAGACGAAGGGAGAAAAACTTGTAAAACTATTAAAAGCTAAATAGAGAACGAGAGTGAAAATGAAGAAAAAGAGTGGACCATACAATAAAAAAGAAGAAAGTTTTTATTTCCTCTCCTCGAATTTTCTCTTCATTCTTCTTACTTCAAAGAACAAGCAAGTTTTAGACTTTCAAAGAAATCCCAAACAAAAAATCCACTTCCACTCAAATCCAATTCTTTCCTTCAACTAAAACTGTGAATGGGCTAAAGTCAACAGCGCCAATTGTCACTGAAATTCACAAGGCAAATAATGTGGCAATGGCAGAGTGGTTTGAGCTTCTTTTACAACGACGATTTTTTAAAAGAAATAAATGAGGTTTGAAGTTGTTTCCAGGAAAATGGTTTAAACTAGGAAGTCACACACACACCCAAGTTAAGTTGAACAAAAAACCTGTTCCATCTGCGGAAGCAATTTTCTCTTCGAATATGGATGACGAAATAAATGAAAAACGGAAATAAGAAAATGTCTTGAAGAAACGAATGTTACAAAATGCAAAAGAAACAATCTACCTGCGGGCCAGAGATTTGAAGAATCCTTTAGCAAGAAGCCCTTAAATACTGCAGCAAATCCCGGCTCTGCTCTTCTGCTGTCCCAATTTCACTTTCTTAATCTCAGAGTCGGAAATAAATTGTTCACTCAAACTTGGGAAAGAAATACAAAAAGCTAACGATTTTTTTTGCAGAAATCAGAAATGCAAAGAACTAAAGTCAGTGGCAAAGAAAGATGAGCTATTTTTTTCTAGCCCACTGAGTCGAGTGGAGCACTTTTAATTTTTTGCTTCCAGTTCCAGCTCAATCAAAAATAAGAGCCCGCTTCTGATCCTACATCTGCTGCTCGGATTACGATTACGCACAAAAAACAAAAAAGTGCAAAAGTGGCGGTTTAGGATAATAACAGTTTTTTGGCCAAGTTATTTTTTATGAGCTGAAAAGTTACCCTGTCAGCCACTGCTCACTCAGATGATATGACGTTTAGTTTGGATGCGCGAATGTGCACTCACTCACAACAGTATTCTGGCTCCGGTTCCACTCTTTTTACTTTGACTGCACCAGAATTTGTGGAATGTGGTTTCAAATGTAAGGCATGATTTCATCCTACCTATTTCTTTTTCTAAAGAAGAAAAAAAAATCAGAGCAAAAAGTTGTACAAAAAAAGAGGTAGTCGGCATCGGCTTTTTTTTACCTCGTTATTATTTTGTTATGTTGTGTTGTGTTCGTGTCTGTGACTCTTTTAACCAAGAAGGAAAAAAATTTATCTGCTTTCATGTCACATTCACAATCACAAACCGTTCATTCGTTTGCAAATGAATGTAGCATGCACTTGTTTTGGGGAAAATTTATTGTATTGCGTCTATCTCTGCATTATACGCAACGCATTGCATTTGCAAAGTAGAAAATAATGCAATGGTCCATACATCGTAAAAAAATACTTACTTCATGGTTGTGTTTGCCATCCAGCTTGTCAATATAATTACTTTGTTTATTATTACAAGATGATGATAAGGTTAAATAAAAACGAGCTTAAAAATATATCTCTGTGGTAGTGGTAATAGTGGAATAATAATATCAGTAATAAATTACTGGAGTAAAGATATACCATCATGCCATGCCACATGCTCGGTTAGCACTGTAAACATTTCACATCACATCACATCTCATTGATATATTTCACGTTTCACAGTCACATTAAAAACATGAATTGCATTACATGTGCTTCATACAAGTGAACTTTGATTTTCTTTGGTATTATTAGCTCACTGATATTGCAGATGAATTTTGTAATTCTTGGTGGTAGGTTAATGGGAATTTTAGATTTGCATAACTTCACAAGGGCAAATTAAAACTTAAAATTGATTAATGTCTTGTCGTCATCAGAGAGCATGGACTACGTGAAACTAGTCATGTTTTTTTAGCTTCTGACGAAACAGCAACAAATGATATTCAAGAGAAAGATGAAAGGATGTATGCATCACTGCAGCATAATGAAGTCTTTCCTTGCTGGGAGTTCTTCTTCAGTAATGATGTGCCGACTTGGACAAAAATCAACAATATTTTTTACAGCTTTACAATTACTACGAACATAAACTTATTTCATGTGAAAGTCCAGCCAAGAAAAAAAAATGAAGAAGAGTTGAAATCACTATGGAATAAAATAGCGTTTGGGCCATTATGTTTGGCTTGGCTTCCTTCTTCGTCTTACAAGCCAAGTTAGGTCTACACTGCATATTGTCACAATTGAAAGACTTTATTTGATGAGAAATATTGTGATCGTTTGACTATTTACATTTGAGTTGTCGCTAAACCCAAGAATTATTGTGTACTTATGTGTTATGACATGTAAGTTTCACAGATTCCTTCGCTGTATCCTATACTGCGCTATAAAACGGTCATATTATCTTGAGGAAAATAATGAAACAAAAGTTGGAGAAGAGGATGGCAAATAAAAAAGATTTACTTAAACTTAGAATGCCTGCACATGAAAAGCTGTTTAAAAGAATGATAAATACAGTTTTAATGGAAAAATGCTAGCACTTTTAAAAGAACACGGCATGGGTGAATGAATGAATTTTCTGTATAAACATATTCTGCAGAGGTGGCATTTCATCTCAAGTCAAGTCAAGGTGCATAATATGTAATTTTAGATGCGAACAAGAAATCGTCATCAGAATTTTGTGCTATGCCAAGCCAACTCTGTATTTTCCTCTTCCAATGCAACATCTTCTTCCTTCTTGAGAGGAAGAAAGCACGCAGTACATATGACACAAAACAGCTCAGCTTTTTTGTGACAGATAAAAAATTTCTTAAATGATGATGAGGGCGAGAGGAAAATGAACAAACTCATTACTCCTTTCTTCCTTTCCTTTCTGTCACTTTTACTTGAAGAAAAAAAATATACTGGTTCATGATCTCCTTATGTGCCTGTTCCAGATATGGAGGAGGAAGAGGAGGATAATATGACAATGACATTTTTCATTAAAACTTGAACTTATGCCTCGTTCTATAGCTTGTCTTGGTTCGTTTTTTTCTGGGAAGTTTGCTCTAACTTCCCATATCATATCATACCACTTTGCAAAACAATCTTGGTTTGGCGCTAGCTCCCTTTTCTCTTCATTCTTTTGCTGGCTCGGGCCGTTGTGCGGGTGGAGTAGAAGATATCAAGTTTTTCCATGCCTTCTAAACTTGTCAGAGAAGAGGATAAATTAATGGGTTTAGAGTGTCGTCCTGAATGAGAAGCTCATAGAAAGGAAATCCGTGCTCATTTTCCTGTTCCAAAAGAGCATTCTTCCAATCACAATCACAACATCTTGATCGTAAAGTATGACTTCACAAGCAAAATAAAATTCTCTGAAACGAAAATTTATGAAGCATTTGGCCACTTAAGCTTACGAGTAAATTTTCCATGGATCAGTGAGCAGAAGGTGAGTAAATGTTCATTTTGTTTTCATTATCCTTCGAAGTTGAGGAGGGCATTATTAAGGAATTGTTCCCCCTCTCGCTAATTTTTTATGACGTGTTAAAGTCAGCAGTAAAATGCAAATACTATTCGCACACATATGAAAAACTATTAAAATTTGAGAGATGGAAAAATGATTCTTCTTCGTATTTTTTTGTGACACTTTACGAGTCCGAGGGCGCTCGTTACTGTAATAAAGAGCAAATATAAAAGTATTTTATTACAAGAAAGGTGCAGCGTTTTTTTTTCTGTGGGGTAGAGAGGGTAAAGAGTTTGTTCGCTTAAAGAAAAAAAATGGCAATGGAAAATTAACAGATGAGGATTATGAAAATGATACGATGAAGTTGTGAATGAGTGAAGAGGACCACCTACAAACTAAACTGTGCAGCATGGCATGACAGTAGTGCGGATGATGATGATGTTGATGCTTTTGCTGTTACAGCTTTTCTGACAAAACGGCTCTCATCTCTTGAATGAATTGAACAGCAGTTGTGTGATGCAATGTGTGCAAAATGGGAATTAAAAAAAGTTTTTTTTTCTCCCGTGAGTTGAACTAAATGAGCAAACTCTTCATTATGACAGGACATGACACTCTATGTTCAGGCCCAGGCCAAAGGCATGCATGTTCTTCGTCCGTTTTTTTCATGAAGATATCTTATCATAATACAATCAATATTTCATCATGTCTAGAAAACAGGTTATTTATTTGATAGCATTTATTTTCTCTTGAAGAACCATTCTCTTGATTGACTGATGGTTTCATGGTCCACATGGTTCGAGTTTATTTTGGGTAAGTTAGTAAGTGATGGATACTCTTATCATGATTATTTTAAGTGTGTTTTCGTTACTCATCGACAGTGCCAGTGTCCAATTAAATGAATATAGATTGGATGAGAGAGTAAAGAAGTGGTTGGTTTATCCTTTTCACAAATCGTAATTGATTAGAGGACATGGAAAACTCATGCATAATATTAATTTCCAATCAGATTTTTTGAAGTTTGTCCATTTATTTTCTTGAATTAAGTACATCCTTCATTTCGGGTTGGAGCGAATGAGATTTGTACTGAAAGGTGAATTGGCAAAAAAAAGAGTATTAATATTACTAAGATGACGTTCTTGTAAAATGAGTGAATAAACACCGAAAGACCGAATGACAAAAAATGTTTCAGACATCTCCGAAAATTGGTTTAACATTTTATAAAGAGTGGCTTTGTTTTAAGGACTTTTTGGACCACTAGATTGGTAGCTAAAACATAAAATCACTATATATCAAATCCTTTTCCACACATTTCATGTCATAGTATTTAAAATTAATTTAGATTTGATGATCTGAATGAAGTAAAATCAAGGTTTTAAACTCTTGTAAAATCACTATATATCAAATCCTTTTCCACACATTTCATGTCATAGTATTTAAAATTAATTTAGATTTGATGATCTGAATGAAGTAAAATCAAGGTTTTAAACTATTGTAACATAAAGAAGAAGCGCGTTGAAAATTAAAGTGTTAAAAGCAGTTATTTTGTGATAATCAAGGAATGAATGAGTAAATGGTCACATAAAAAATAATCTACTTAATCACTTTGGTTCTTTATATGCCCTTCGCCAACGTAATGAATGGACTTTATTTTATGTTATAATTAATTTTGTATACTTACAGACCAGGCAAAACACTTTTTGGTATTCTCAATTGGATATCTGCAGTTATCAGTTTTCATCTTTATTGCATTGCTGAACTCTTTCAGCTACTATTGATTTTAACTTGTCCCTCATTCAGCGAGCAATATTACATATCAAAATTCATAAATATATTTTATTTATTTATTTATTTAGAAACTGCACCGACACCCCTATCCAGGGTATGTTACGTCGGCTGAAAAATTGAGTCATACAAATTATTAATAAATTTATAGATACAAAGAGTGCATTAAAGTTATACATTTAGTCATCAAGTACACTTTTTTTATATATTATTATTTTTATATTTTTATATATTTTTTTAATCGATAAGAATTTGAACTTGAAAAAATTGGTTGAAACGTACCCTGCATTCTTTTTAGCCCTGTATCCCATCCCGTCGCAGGCATTTGCATTGCAATGAAAGATTGAATGTTAATGAATGGCGAGGATTAAGTACCTATTGTTTTGATTCTCATGCAGTATACCTGTAGTTCTGAATATACATGCTCAGAAGAGCGTAACTTTAGCTAGTACACCGTTGAGGCTCGTATAATTTGGGTGTTTTCCTTCATTTAGCAAAAGAAAGAATGACTCAAACTCAAGCAAAAAGGAAGTACGTTCCAATATCTTGGGAATCGACTTCCTCATTTTCTGATTTTCTATTATTGTGCTTACGTAAAATTTAAACGAAGCCTCGGAAAATCGCATTCGAAACAAAATTAAATATCATAATCCGCATAGGTACTTAAATGTAACACATTAGGGGTTGACGACTGAGATACGTTTTCTATAACTTGCAGTGATCTCGAGGTAACTAATGACTCAAAAAATATTCAGCCTCCTACCCTGTGCATTTTTTTTTATTTTGAAAATAATTTTCCCCCTTTCCCCGAAGTCATTGCTCTTATGAATTCACCCCCGCCCATGTTTTAACAGCTTTTTATTTTAGTTAAAACTAATTTGGGAAACACGCCTTGCTACTTAAATCATATCCAGTTGCGTTTGGGTATTCCCAATTTGCCTCTATTTTCTCACAGTTTAATCTCTATTTCTATTTCCTTGATGAAATCATGATATGTATTTATATTTTCAATTAAATGTTTTATTTGATTGACCTTCAATAAAGACTTTAGTTGGCGGCCTGGAGGACTAACTGCAAGTCAGATTTACCTACGTGTGCAAAGGCAACACGGAAAACACGGCAGTTGATTGCTTGGAGTTTGAGATGAGCGTGGTTAATTAATATAAGTAAGTTTTTGATATAGCACTTTATCGTAGTCATGATGCAGTGTTTTAAAATGTTTAAGTGGCAAAAGCAGTTAGCTTCAATCTTTATGGTGGTAATTATTGGTAAATGCTTTAAATCGTTTGACAGTGACAAAGATGCGTCGCATTTGAAAGACAAATACCTATTTTGTGAATTTGCTTGCAGTCCAAGAAACCTATGGGAGCAACAATATTACGCAGGATGAAACTCACGCGGGAGGTAATTAAAATTATGCATGAGTGAAGAAATAAAATTTCATATATTTGTTTTCATATTGGGTAAAAAGAGAAAAATATGAAACGGAAAAAGAAGTAAAATGATTTGAAATGGCCATGAAAAAGAAAACGGTAAAATTTATTCTCTACACTTACGACAAAAAATATACCATCCAATCCCTCTTCTGATAAATATGGAGATTGAATGTTTTTCAATAACAAGATCATTATGAGGGAAAATGGAGAAAGTGTCTAGAGTTAAGTAAATTCGTGACATGAAATGTAGGCTACATTGACTTGCATAGTCAGTTTCATCATCATCCATGAATCTTTCGTCGAGAAAGTGCGAGGAGGAAACCATGCAGGAAAATAAATGGTGTGGTGTGGGCTTCACTTGGATTCCAAGACTTTTGTTCGTGATAAGATAAGATGCTAGCGAAGCATACAAAGATTTCAGTGGGATCTGTTTGTTCTTCAAATTCAGATACATTTTTCAACTTAGTTTCGAGGAAGTGTGAGAACAAATACGATGAGTTCTGGTGATGATAAAATAACGAGGGCCAACGAAGTGATGAAAATATTGGTGGTATTATAGGTAATACTAATACATAAAATATAAATGAAAAACTTGCAAAATCCTTTTCACCTTCGCAAAGTAAACTGGAGTAGGTAAGTAGGTGAGTGAAGTATAAAAAAAGGAAGTAAGGTGGAAATAATGTTGATTTGTTTGCTCATACATAAATATACCTAATCCAACTTTCATAAGCTGTCTTTTTTGGAGCATATGAAATTTGATTAGAGGCAGATTGGATGAAGGATGCTGCCATAATTGCAGGAATTGGAGAGGAAGTAAGCAACGGATGTAAAGTTTCGTTTCGTTTGTGTGCTAGACTGAACAGAAGACAATAGCATTTCTCTTTAGCTTTCGTAATTTCTTTATACCTAAAAAGTATTCCATGTTTTTGATATCGACTCAGTTTAGATGCTCTTACGAGACAAGGAAGATGGAGTTTCAAGTAAATGCAATTAATGTTTACTCCTACTCATCTAGGTAAAGAAGCTATGGAATTTGCAAGATTCGAACAAAAAAGTTTTGCAATAAAGAATTTAGTCCTGTGGATACTTTTTTTTGCAGATTATTCAAAGTTTTTTTTGTTAATTTCTGACAAGAGATTAAGTTAGGATACGCCATTGAGATTTAGATATTAGGCCAGGTTAAACTAGGTAATACTGTTGAAAGACGCTGGTAATTACAATTTTACAATTAAGTAGATTGAAGTGTAAATTACACTCTGCAAATGTATCTGTAGAGCGTGCTGGATCTTGCGCTGCAAAGTCCATACGTACTCAATGATCCCTGTACAGCAAGTCCCATATTACTTCCTGCATGTCGACACGCAAATTCTGGTCTAATGTGGTGGGGAACAACTGGGATCATTCCACCCCTGAGGTAGGCAAAAGTCTGAAGGTTGTCGTCATAAAAAGCAGAGGTCCAGAAAGGTTCTGAGAAGTAAAAACAAAGCTAGTATTGTTTTCAAAAATAATCAATTTTTTTGCATAAACTACAAGATCTGTAATTGACTTTTTATGTACCTCCTAGTCCATGGGTGGCCAGTTGAACATCTTCAAATTGTTGATCATTCAGAATAAACAAAAGATCTCCATACAAGCTTTTACACTTGTTCATAGCGCTTATTTGAGTGACCTAAAAAGAGAATAAGCAACTTTATTTAAAATGCCAAACAAAAGAATAAAAAATTAAAGTAAAAGAATTCTAAAATGATCATGTTCTCACCATATCATTTCTTGGACTCAAGTACAGAGAAATAGCCTTTGTCCCAAACTTAGAAGCTTTTGAGTCGAAATTAGGAGCAGAGTCTTCACTCATGTGGCCAATGAATGTGAAACCTAAAACATTCCAAAAGAAAGTACCCAAAATAAGAATTTATTTCAACAATTTTCATTACTACTACAATATCACACAGCTCAAAAACTCTATACCTTCTTTCTCAAACAGTGTTTTCTCTTCATCTTCTCTTGTACTTGCGGAATGGACTGAATGTGCAAGCAGCAAAGTAACTGCAGCAATAAAAGTAACAAAGATTGTGCTTGTTCTCTTCATGTTTCCCCAAAGAGTTGGAAAAGGATCTTTTTCTGGTAATGAAAGTAGAACGAAGACCGGAAAAACTGGAAAGAAAAGTTTTTTTTGAAGTTCTGTAAAACTATGAATACGAAATTAAAAGATGAGAGTAAGTCAAGTGGGAAATTGCAAGTGTGTGTTCAACCGCAAACTCCCTTCTAATTTATATTATGCATTTTTATGGTCTCGTCGGCATCAAATGACGCTGGTAAAAAACGTTAAAATTATAAGTAATATTGCATGCTGGATTATCAACAAAGAGATAAGTACTGGGAAATGTAATGACGCAAAGGTGGAACACCATCCCACCACAATAAAAAAATATAATCCGCCTGATAAGTTTCACGGTAGTTTCGTCTGTATTTATGAACTTTACGCTTAAAAAGTTCTTGAACTTGAATTTTACATGCTTATAAAAATGTGAAATTGCTTTTTCCTAAAAAATTGAAATCCATCAAATAGAGGTTGTCTAACTGTCAATTTCTAAATTCTGTAGAACTACTTGTCTTTGTCTGCCATGTCCGCTTAGAATAAAAAACGTATTTGACAGGTGAGCACACCAAAACGCTTCCGACTGTTTGTACATTGTAGTGCTAATTTGAGTTCGAAGCACTTGAAGTTTGATTTGTTAATGAGCTGTCATTGACATTTTCGTCACAAAAAATCAAATGAAATCAACTTTGCGTTTTATGCACTTCCTTCCTCGAATCTGATTTTTGTTTATTTAGAATATTAATATAATCAATTAGGTATGATATCATTTTTTGTATCCATATCTCGCTCCTGAATGACATAATAACAGACGGATCAAAATAGGACGACGTATAATAAATGACTCATACATAAATGAAGATTGATGAACATGACCATATCTCTACATCTACGTAGTTAGTAGGTGTGTTAATTAATTTATCACACGGATCTCCAATCTAATTTCATACTTTTATTTTTATTGATTCGTATGGTGCCATGCAATTACCGTCATTGTCCATGCCATGAAATCATAGTTAATTGAAGATGCTACTATTTTGCTGTACCCAGAATAAAATCATGAAGCATTCTGAGAACATCCATTTCGTAAATAACGGAATTGCTGGAAAACATGCAAGCAAGATTGTTAGATAAAAGACATAAATTGCACAACACAATACCAATAAGGATCTCCTATTCAGGACAACAAACAATTAAATTAATTTACTTATCAAACTCATGTA
>JAHZMX010001752.1:0-20367 GCA_027743895.1 Seira musarum | reverse complement strand
TTTTTTTTTTCCAAAGTCGTATACGTTCTTTGGCGAATGTATTATGTAAGTAGCGATGTATCTTTCCGAGGGGAATAGAATGTTGAGCCAAAGGAGCTACGGGTGTCATTAAAAATTTTGAGTGGGGAAGTAAATGTCGTTATGAGGTGGGATCGTAATATCTCATTGTTCTAAATCCTTACTACTAGAAATACGTTAATTATGCAATAGATATGTTCTAATGTACATTAGGTGGTGTGTCTTTCGTATTACAGGTGTTTTCAAATGTAAGCAATGAAACAAATATTAAAAAAAGATGAATATAAATGGCTTGCTAAAGCGCTGCTGACTGATGGTTTACTTTGTTCAAAACCATTTTGATGAACCAATGCAATGCTTTATAATCAATTTATTGTTTATTTTTTAATTTTACAGATTTTAATGGTGCTGAAGCAACGGGCATGGTAATACCACCGTTGGCGCTTAGTCTATCATCCTCTGGAACACTTTCAGAAGTCTCTGGCTTAGCTGGCCAGAGTGTTCGACTGTCCTGTAAACTTAGTCAAGATACTTGCGGAAGTATTCATTCAATCAAGTGGTATCGAGCTGATAGGAGAGTTTATATTTTCAGTGAAATCGGGTCCATATCTAGAGCAGAAGATGATCTGGCTGATCGGTAAGTACATACAACTTCTTCTTTTTTTTCAATACATTTTATTTTCATCCTATGTGAAAAAGGAAATCGGATTTCTCAAACAAACTATAAACTGAAAAGAAGCACGCGGAAGAACCTATCGGGAGATATTCTGTCAAAATTATTCACTCGAAGAGAAGTGGCAGTTAGTACTAGACAGAAAAGAAACTCTGTTTATTTCATTCTACGAAACGCAGACTGGCATTGGCATGCAATACTATACCACAACCACATTTTCCTCCCATAAGCCTTCTGCTACTGACACGGTGGTACTCTGCAAGTCTGTTATCTATACTTTTATGTGGTATGGATGGTGTGGTGTGTGCTGTTCCATCGGAAGAATTCAAGAATTTTTGTTAGATTTCCATTTTCTCTTCATCCTTTTTTTTCTCCGAACGCGCTTTTTATCTGGAACACACTCGACCAAAGAGGAAAGCTCCTCAGTGACAGAAAAAATGCATGTGAACAAGATGTTTTTAGTTCGGACAGCTCGACCCATTTTGCAAAATTCTTTACCAGCTTGTGCCATTTACATGAACACGTTTTAAAACTTTTTTATTCCCAAAGAGGTAATCCAATAAGACCAGATTTTTGCTCATGCCATTAGTCTTGGCTCACTTTCTCCAAGATGCACTATATCTGGCGACTTTCAAGTCAAACTATATCTTTTTTACTTTCGATTGCATTGTAAACATAACTGCCATAATCACTAGGTTTCATACGAGTTTTTTTCTTATCCTACAACTGATTCGTTGGCTGTGTCCTGAAAGGAAGCAAAAATGCAGTTTTATCCTTTCACTCATGGTAAACATCTCGACTTTTTTCGCCTGGTTTTTCTACGATTTCTATTCTATTACTTTCCTAGTAGCAAATGAGCTTGATTACGCTAACTAGTAAAAAACAGTATTATCAGCAAATTCTACCCGTACGTCGCGCAAAGGCCTGCGTATACTTAGGTTATGCATCAGTTCATGACCTCATCTTTAACGTTACCTATCAATGCAATATGCAATGCAAACAGGCAAGAACTTATGACTCTTCCTTCCCCCGAGTTTGTGATTTACTCCAATTGCAAATAAGGCATTCATGACTCATTCTCTAATTCCTTTAATTTAATTCGGTCGTTCTATGCAAAATCAGTTTGATTTGAACTTCAACCAATAATATTATTAGTTTTATTTAATTTTGCATAAAATTCCTTCATACAATTAAAAAAAATGATTTGCCTAATTTTAAAACGTAACGAAAAATTCTCAAATGTAGCATAGCATTTTGCTCATTCAAAGGTATTTGGCATTATTAGTAGTTCTTAATATCGTCAGCATTACGATGAAAGTCTTTCAGTAATATCCAGTGGTTCCTTTCGTTCTGTGATCCGTTCTTTTATCGATATTTTAGCTCTGCGAGGTCCGAACATTATTATTCTGTGTTTGGTTTGCACTAAAAATTAGAAACAAGTGGTTGAAATTTAAAGTCAAACTTTAACGTTTTAAGATGAATTCATCTCGACCACTGATATGCTAAATAGAAGATCTCCAGTTAATCAATGCAAAAGAATATCTATTTTTTGACATCTTATTTCGTATTAGATTCTGGACTTAAATTCTTGATTCACTGTCACTCAGACACGTAATGGACTTGCGATACGGTACAATTTATGCTATCTAACCTGATATCCCTTTCAAATCCAGTTCTGCCGACTCTGTTCTCAAGATACCTGTTCCGAGATGCATTAATAGAGCTTTTAAGGTCTAGAAGTTTGAGAAATAATTATTATTTGCACTGTGTCGTGTCCGTTTCGGATTTCCTTCTCTGGAAACCTACTACTACTGCCCATTCATTTTTAATGTAGCCGCCACAATATGATGCATTTTATAAGGTCAAATGTAATGCTGAAAGCTTACAGGCAAGTTGCAAAATGGATTTATCCTTTGTGCAATAATCGGCTGAAGAACAAGTGAAAGTAGGAAAAGAAGTAGGTTAGTGGCATTGAGAGGATGAAAAGAGGAAAGGCTGTTTGGCTCTCTAAAAGCATTAATGCTTTCACCGAGGTTTATTCCCTTCCATTTCCATGCACTTCGCTTTTTTTGCTTTCCAGTATTCCAAATTCCAACTCTAAGCTTGGAAGGGAAAGTATGAAAAGTACTAATGGTTTACTCTTGCTGAGCTAAAGGATACAGGAAAAGAGTAAAGGAAGTGGCGCTTTACTTTCCTTTACTGCAATAATAAAAATTCTGCAGGAGCGATTTAAGAGACACAATGTAATGCAATCGATTACTGGAAAGGTCGAGTTTCATTCCCCTATTCATTGCAGACAAACAATTATTTTGATAATTTACTGAATTTACTCATTCAATGCCTTGCCCCAACAGCGACTTTTTGACCTGGTTTTTACCGCACAGAAGTAAAATGGTGTTTTATTAAAAGAAATGCCATACACTTTTAGTACTTCCATCATTCAGACTTGTAGGCCTGCATTAAAATAGATTACAGTGTCCTTTAATTATGACTTGACATGAAAATCCTTAATTTAGCAAATTGCTCAGCTTGTTTGTAAATCTGATGAGTTTGTTAGTAATACAATATTGGTAATTTGATCAGATGTACTTACATGTGTAATCTTTCATTCCAATCTTAATTTAGGCATGAAAAACCTTTTCAAGGTTAGTCTATTCATGGCCCATTTTTCGCATTTTTTGTTATCGATTGTTTCTTTCGATATGACTGGAGTCTTCGTCGTTGTTTTCTTTCTTTTCTGCTGAGAGATTGATTATGCAAGTCAGATTGCAAAAAGATTACACGTACTTCCATTAAAGTGTACAGTGAGTAATAGTAATCTTTAATGTGAAAATTGACCACAATGATGATAGGAATCCCAATTTGAAAAAAATGTAATTGAGATCATGATCACGATTTCATTTTTTACTCATCTAAAAGTTCACCAAAGATATTTTTCAGTCCAAAGCCGAATCAAAGCTAAAAGAATCATCTGAGTATGACAGGCACTTAGCTTTTGGTCGGCTGGATTTAGAATTTCTTCGACGAACCGAGTGTATGAGGAGAGTTAAAAGGAAGTAAAAACTTTTTCATGACTTCATGACCATAGCAAAGTGTATAATAAGTACATACTTATATGAAAAACGGTCACACACCGAAACCAGCAGTGAAAATATAAAGACGATACGAAGAGATTTTTTTTGTGCTATTGACATAAACTGGAGAAGTATGTAGGTTACTCGAAAAAGTGATGGTAAAACGTTCGTTCGTTCATTCTATCTATCTCTTGCTTTTTCTCCCACTGGATTTAAATGGTGCCTGCAGCCAGTGAACGTACGAGATATAAAACGTTCAAGAAGACAAAGGAGTCCGAATCTTAAAAAGGGAAACGAAAAACTCTCTTCACAAACTCAACGCAAGGAAAGCTTTCTATATTAAGATTTCATTTCTCACGTCGACAGATCTCGTTATTTCGTTCGCACGCAAGACGCAAAAGACAACGATGAAAGCAGATATGGTGTCGTAATATATGCGATATAGGTATGTATTCTATTCCCTTAACAAGATGCAATATAATGAAAGCCGGTTTGGTTGTACGCAAGATAAATACGGGGTAAACCTCCTTCCTTGTGTGGAGGTGGAGGCAGAGAGCTTCAATTCCCTTGAGCAAGTAGTAAATGCCATGCATGCTAGTCACATACAAAGTTGCGTATTATGATTTCATCTGCATCGTATCGTATTTTGTTGATAATGCTATTCCTCCTTATCCAACATTTTAATCAAAGCAATGTAATACCTCTCAAGTGTGCATTACATTTACTCATGTCATAATTAAAATTGAATCAAATTTTATTAAATGAAGTCTAAAAATTATATTAAAAGTACATAAGTAAAAGTCATGATGCTTTACTAATCAAACACTCCTGGAATCTATATTGCCCCAAGAAATGATCATGAGGGACCAACTCCAACGGAGCACTGATTCTTTTGGAGTTTAGTACAGAAACGTTTTATGTGCCAACATGTTAGAACTCATGAGAGGATGAAAGAAAAAAGGAATTCCAAGTAATCATGTTGATATAGAAAACGTGCCTGTCAGCCGACGGATACGTTATGATGGTATCAAAGGGGAAGTTTAAGAACGTCGCTGACATACTTATTCCTTGAAATGAAAAGCACTACCCCAGCAGTAGTAGTCGTACAACATGGTATGGTTAAAGAAGCTTCTTCCTTTTTTCTCAAGAAAATGCCTTTCTCTCTTTTCACAAATCCTCATGGTTCCATGTTCAAGGGAAATCCGAAATCAGGATCATGATCAAAATAGATTTAAAGATTCAATCTGACAAAAAAATATACATTCAGTAAGACCAGTTAGATCCATCCATATTTGGAGCATGTACTGCAAAAGTTATATAGACAAGCTCTTATAACAATTTGACATAAATTATGTCTTTCCTTTTCTGCCTCCGCAATTTTTTTACCAGAAAAAAAACGCTTGTGTAGTCGCTGTTTTATTTTAATGTCTTTATAAGATGTGATCTAAAAACGAATCGAATGTTTGGTACGATAGAATACGATGTGATAACTGCTGGAAACATGAGTGTCAAGCACGAATATAAAAAAAGGCCAAGGCAAGCTTTACTTACACTTTAAGCTTAAAAGCAATGGACAAAAATCTTTGCTTTGACGGACGATATCGTCCAGACTTCAGACTCAATGTTACTAGGTAAGGTTGAAATAGAAAGTGGAACGCGTTATCACTCTTTCCTGTCGCTTCTGAAAATATTCCATCATCATAATTCCATATTTTTTACCCAATTTTCATACATAATGTAAATTGCCCGGTATATTGAATTTTTTATGTCAAGCAAATTGAACATTTATAATGGCTTTTCCACACATAAAATGATAAGATTACAGTTTTGTCTAACACTTTAGGAAAATCTAGAAAGCATAAAAATGCGTGTGCTCGGGATGCTCGTCGTTTTGGATGGTGTCTTGAAGTTAACAATTGCAAGAAAATAGTTTTTCATGCTAATACTTCTCGTCGTATTCTGTAAACCAAGAAGAGACTTGTCTATCTTACTAGTTTTCGTTTTCAATAAAAAGAGTTTGTTTTCTACACGCTTTTTCAAACAATATCTTCCTTGTGATACAGCTTCTCAAAATACTTTTTCGGAAGCACGCACAAATCTTTACGTGAAATCCACCAGCCCAAAACTTACTTCCTGTTTCATTTTAAGCAGCCAAAAAATAAGGTACCTAATTCATGCGTTCATGGGTAGGAAAACGTCTTTTCTGAACATATGTGGCAAAAACGAGCAACAACCTAAGAGAAGGTATTTATAACTCGAAACAAACTAGAATATAGAATTACAACTTTAAAAGCAAAATTTCCCACTTTCTCTTTTCACAAAAGCATCATCAAAGAAAACATTGACTAGGCTAGTAGTGTAAACGTTAGGTGCGTTAGAAAACAGAACGGAAGAGAAAGAAGCAGGAGGAGACCATCCATGATGCATGTGTGTGGGTCATGAATTTTGCATCCTCTNAAGAGAAAGAAGCAGGAGGAGACCATCCATGATGCATGTGTGTGGGTCATGAATTTTGCATGCTCTCTTTGAAACGACTGTACGCAAAGTTAAAAGCAGTGGTGAAGAACGAAGAGCAAAATTCTGAATTATGAAAACGGTTTTCGTATCATGCACGCAGACACCATAAAATGGTTTAAATATAAACATACATAGATAGTACACATACATTTATAGCAGTAGCATGAAATATCTAGCACGATTTTTTTAAATTTTAACAGCCATAATGTTTATAAGAGAAAATTTTCTGTAGTTTTAATTCACATAAATTCATTGTGTTTTGATTTTGACATGATGAGCTATAAATTAAGACAACTTTACAAGATTCTCAGAAAGGTCGACCTCTTTACAGCAAACAGCCTTTAATTTTGTAAACGTGACTGATACCTGAGAGCAAAACGAAATGATTAAGTATAAAAGTGGGCGGAAGCAACTATAATTCAACAGTTAGACCGTAAAAGAAAGATGCCAGTCCGCACATACAGGTTTTAACAGCTTGTGAATTGCAACAGCAGGGAAAGGAAATGATGAAAAAACATTGAGGATGTCTATAATGCAATTTCTCCTTCTCCGCTCCAGTTTCCTACTTTTCTTTGGTATAATGTGGTGTGGTAAGCAAGGTAGATAGAAGTCTAGTACTTTTCCTTCAAGTGCTTAATGTAACTAGGAATAGTACACCATCATCATATTCGTATTTGCGATTGCTATTATCATGCTTACAGTAATGAAAAAAACCAACCAACTCGTTTCCTTTTATAGTTGTTGAAGATGCAAAAAATTTGGGATCGTGCCTGGCCTGTAGGTATACAAGTGTTTTCCATGTATATTCCATGACTTCCTTTTCACGAAAGTAGTTGCCTAACTAATAAAAAAGAAAATTGGAAAGTCTTCTAAGAAGGTGCTCCGAGTGTGTAGGTAGTCGTAAGATCGTGTTTTCAAAGAATGAGCACACTTCTGCTTCCAAGCTGAATGAATCCTCACATGTGGGCATGGTTTGTGTATGTGGAACAAAAAAAAGAGTGAGAGAGAGAAAGAAAAAAACACGATGAGACGCTATGGTAGACCTTGTTATCGCGTACGACTTTTTTTTATAAGGAAAAAGGTTGTTGAATTAGGAAAACCCCATTTTACCTCTGGTTTTTATTTAGGTGTAAGCTCAGGGTGACTTGCTGACCTGATTCTGTTATTGAATTTCGTCTTGGTCGTATAAATGGTCTTACGCAGTTGTAGTGGTTGTGTGTTG
The DNA here is from genome assembly GCA_027743895.1 of Seira musarum. Taxonomy (NCBI): domain Eukaryota; kingdom Metazoa; phylum Arthropoda; class Collembola; order Entomobryomorpha; family Entomobryidae; genus Seira; species Seira musarum. The sequence continues at coordinate 12,863 of JAHZMX010001752.1, read as the reverse complement.
TATCACATCTTCCAGGCAAAAGAGGAAATCCTGAGGAAAGAGAAAGTCAAGAGAAAGGTGAACGCAGCTGTATATACAAAATACAAATCAAATTGTTTGAGCAGCTGCGTTTCTTTTGCTCTTTATGTGTGATGTGATATCATCAGCCTAATGTAAATGTTGGTGACTTCTCCAAAGAATATTAGAGTGGAATGGGGCGGGATTGTTCATTCCAATCTTTATGGCAAAGTAATTTTTTCTTCTTTAAGCGAAATTCTTGTGTTTGCTTTGAAGCACTTTTGGTATCCGTGTCATTTCATTTATTGACCTTGTTTATGATTTTCATATGAGGCTTCTGCAATTTTCTAAAATTTAAATAAAATAGTTCAAAGGTTTCGTAATGATGAGAGAAAAAGAGCGCGTGCACTGTAGGTACGCAATACCTACAGATCTTCCTTTGATGTCAATTTCATTGAATTTCGAAGGAAATTAGATCTTCTGTGAGCTAAAACTTTGGAAGCACACAAGTATTTTTTTGTCATCAATATTAGTTTATGTGGGAATTGAAGAAGATGAGGAAAGAACGCTTTATGCTACGTACCTTGAGGTTTGAATTTAAGCGAACCATGGAAAAATTGCGTGGGCAAAATAGTGACTTGACTTTTCTAAGAAGGTGAAAATGAGATTTTCTTCGTGGAAAACAATGGTTTACCGACGCAAGATATTTTCACAAAACCAAAAAACAGTGGGCGAATGGGAAAACAACAGAATTCCCATAATCAAAACTTATTGTGTCCCCCAAATGAAAGCATTTTTTCAACATCAAGTTCTGTTTTAAAAATTCCTTTAATTTAAAAGAAGATGCATCATTTCAACGCGGATAACAAATGTAACAGACATTTCTCTTATTTGGTATGGTACTCAACACGAAACAAAAAATAGGAAGAACATGAGGTGGTACATACATAAAACATTCTCTTCCTCCAAACTTTAATTGAAAAAACTAGACCAGGAAATGTAATCCCAGCGCAATGCCACAAAGGTCATTATCTATTCAACGTTGAGAGATATGCGTGCATTGTGTTTACTTTTGCTGTGTAACGGAATGTAATGTGCCTTCGTGTTTTCATAATTTAAATAGTTTTTCATCATTGCATTTTTGCTCAGTGGAATAAAAACGGGAAATCATTGTGTCATTCCAAACCCCGGAAAATATGCACATATGCTTAAGTGACATTTTTATTATTACTACAGTCAACCATACTGTTCCGTAGTACAACGCTCATTCCTAAAACAAATTCGGGTCAGTCGGTTTCTAAAGTCGTCGTTGGTTCTTTCATTTCTTACATTTGAGAAAAAATCGAATAAATCCTCCACTCAAGAATCTTTTATTCCATGAGACTTGGGACCTCGGATGTGTGTCGTGTCGTGCAAAAGAATGGAGAACTTGGTTCCAAAATGAAAGTGAAAATGTGAAAGTGTTGGTTTGCGTTTCTCCCTTTTTTATGTTTATGAATGAGAACCTGCAGCAGCTCCCATGAGAAAAGCAATTCTTTTTTCTTTCGTTTTGTTTCTCTGTCTTTCCAAATAAAATTGCATGTATGACGGTGGTTCTAGTGGTGGTAGTAGTAGTGTGGTGATGATAATATGTACCCATTCGTATGGAAGAGAAAAGAGGCGGTGAGAGAGAAGAGGGCCAATTTATCTCCCCATGTAACTGTAGACGCCTGTTTCTCATTACAACGTAGCTGTTACATTGCCACCGAAGTTTTTTTTACTCAATGAAAAAAATTGAATTCAAGAAAATGTAAATGTTTTGTCTTAAGGTACATTGGTGCACACTAGATTACGCAAGAAAAGTTTAATAAATCTATTTATTTTTTTCATTGCAGTGCGGTATTAAAAATGGAACCAAATAGCAGTCTTGCTCAGCTTGTCATCAACCCACTCATGATTGCTGACGAAGATCTTTACAAATGTGAGGTGACGTACTTGGAGGCAAAAGAACACTGTGCGCTTCTACAATCCATCCGACTGAATACTTTCGGTAAGTTTTCCTTCAATTTAATGGCTTCACAGTTTCAAACAATCCGGAATTTAGAAACGATAGAGTAAACAACAAATGTATAGAAAACCCATTGAATCTATGAATGTTTTTTCTATAAAAACTCTAGAGAATATATACAAACAATAATACACGAAATGATGCGAGATTTTCTTAAGAGGAAACAGGAAAAGGCAGGGCAGTGACATTTGCTTGTTTCCTTCCAGCTTGGCATTACAAAATATTCATCTACATCGTTCTTTAGGAAGCTTGTTTTCTAGTTTCCACCAAGAATCTTTAAAAGTGGAGCAAGTTTTTGTTTAATCATTTCGATGATTAAATACGCACAAATAAAAAAATCTTAGAAGGTCTCCGAATCTGAGTCTACAGATCAAAATAAGCTTAGTAAAAGCTACCCATGCAAAAAAAAATGTTTTCTGTCTGCAGTGGAAAATAGGGAAAACAAGTTGCAAAGAAATACAAGGGAAAGTATACCCCTTTTATCTTAATTAATGAGGAAATTTATTATCCATTTCCTTTTAGATAATTTTTAAATTAATTATTTTTCCTACAGTAAAAAACTTTACAAACTCGAGCAACCCATTAGAAGGAACAGTCTAAACTAATAAGCTAGCAAAAGTAAAAATTTACTCGAAATGAAAGACGAAGGATAAATAATGAGGGTACACATTCATCATAAAAAATGAAGTTAAGCTCAGCAGTTCGCTTCGAAGAACTACTAGCCTAATGCTTGAGAAAGAAAAGTAACAATATTCTAATTTAGAAAGAGTCCCTTAAAAAGCAAGTTCAATTTGGAGGCAGAAGTTAATTTAAATTATATTTACAATGTCACACTAGATATCTTACAGAGAGCAAGACTTTTTGACTTGGCCACTCTACTTTCACCACCATACCAGTGAGAGTTCTTATTTTTGAGTTTTACTTGCTTTCTTCAACTTCCTCTCTACCAGCCAGCCGCCTTCAGCGATTTCTTTCGCTGAACCTTTTACAATCTTTTGCTTTCCACGGGAAAGAGAAAAGTTTGCCAAAAACTTGCGCTAATCACATTATGTGTGTGTGTGATTTCCCCGTTGGAGGAAAGCGTAATGAAATTCCACGAAACGAAACACAACTTTTCCTTCCAATAAGAAGCAAGAAATGCTACGAAATGTACGTATCTTTGTGTAAGTAACGCGTGTAAGTGGTATTGATGATTTAAAGTCTTCCATTCTCATGCGTCATTTTCTACTGGCTTCAAATCATGTAAAAAATCTCATTAGTTGCCATTAATCTCTGGATAAAATACTGATATGTATCTGCTACCAATACTACAGCAAGTCAACATTACCATTTTCCCTAGCAGCTAGTAATTTCGTTTACAGTGATCTTACTATTCTTACTCATTACGGGAAAATAGTTTTATTCAACTCTCTTAATTGCAAAAAAAACGCAATTAATCATCAAATTACCTGAACTTTAGCATCACAAACGAGAAATGTACAACAAGTATGCATAATTGCAAGCACAATCATTGACATGCCCATTAAAACTTTTTAATTAAACGTAAGCTTAATATTTACTCAGACGCTCCTATTCATATTTCTCATCTCAATTTTTAGAATTTTTCATTCGTAATACAATGTGTACCAAATGCATACATTTTCAGGAAAACCTGACTGTCTCATTAGAATTATTCCAGATGCCTGCCTGCCTTTCCCTGATCTGAAAAGATAAACTGATCTACATAAATATATTCAGTGTCGATTTGATAATAACGTGTTTTCCCACATGAAACGGGAGGAGTGAGTTGAAGTGGAGTGGAGTGAGTTTTGGAGTCTAGAAAAGTGAAATTCACATGAGACTTCTTCGTTTTTTCTTCCTTTTCCCTGTTTGCTTAACTTAGCACATGTTTACCATTCCTTGTTTCTGGCGCACGTGAAGAGGAGCAATGCATGCATAAACAGATATAAGTCGATAAATTTAGGAAGCTTAGAGAAAAAGAGAAAAGACAGCGGTGATTTATTTACAGTAATTTCCTCGTCTTTTTCCTCACGGCCTCGCCTACGGTGACGTTCGTGAAGACGACATACTCACACTTCTCCACTGCAAAAGTAAGTAGTAGGACTACTGGAAGGAAAAGAGGTTGCTCAACTTCATGCTGGGATTCAGCAACTGCTTCCACTCCTCCACCAAACCTTACACCATCATCATACCATTGCGATTTTCTCTCGTGATGCGATTCAGTTATCTATACGCATCGCACTTGAGAGGAACAGGCTTGGCTAAACTTTAAAAAATACAACGATTTTATATTTAGGTCCTATTAACATTAACGGAAATATATTTGAAAAACATTCGAGTGTGAAACTGAATATTTTCTTGCAAAAAAAAGAAGAAGAAACTCTAAATGGTGATACATATGGCATCCCTATCACGATGGCTGAAAAAGCATAGGAATAGTGGAATCGAAGGACGACAGAACGTTCTTTTCTGAATGCATATCACACTTAAAATATATTCGTTCGTTCAACTTATGTATGCTACCTTTTTTTCTTCGAATCACATCCTCCGCTCCGTTGAACTGTGAGTTGATGAGGTTAAGCAGTGGAGCGAGTCCCTATAGCTTTGCTCCCTCCCTCTCTCCAGTAAATAGTGAGAAGGAATGAATTACAGATTGCGCTATGAACATTTCGAAAAACTAATTCTAGCTTGGCTTGACTTGACTTATGTATTGAAATGCTTTTACTTCTACTACGTAAATGGGAAAACAGTGATTCAACCTACTTTTCACATTTCTTTATTAATCTGATGCTATTCAGGTCTTCGAAATGAAATGGAATTCAAATCCCAGGGATAATTGTGTATTACTTTTTTCTGAAAAGGAAAATGAGAAAGTGCTTCAATCGTAGAAAATAAGCTTTAACAGCGGTTCCATGAACCTTTCTGTTCTGCTCGTTGAATTCCTCGAAATCTGGGCGATTTACACATTTTTACTTTAATGTCTTGAGTAAACTCAACGTAAAGTGGTGAGCGGAAACATGCTCGTATGCCTAAATGAAACAAATACTTACAACATCGAAAAAAGGAAATCCTATCAATTGACGTTGATCAGCAACCTCTCAATCTTCAGTAAATATGGTCGTGGTGGTTGGTGTTGGCTGGTGTTAGTAGTAGTGATGGTCCCTGTATCAATATCAGTTCAGGAAAAGGGAATATGTACAAGATCCTGAGAGAATGAACGTGACTCCAAACAACTCATGTACATAAATACATGTCAAAGTGAGAATAAATGAATGGAATCTTGTATTGCGTGTTAATTTTCGTGGAATTCCACTCGGCTTGAACATGGAAAGCATACATTATCTACACGTTTGCATTGCAATTTTCATAGTATATATACTTATCATGCGGGATTTTGGGCTCAAACAACCAGATGATTCGCAGTCATTTATCATTCTTACGAAATTGATAAAGAAGGCTGGCGACATGGACCACCGTACAACATCTATCCGGACGAGTTTTGGCTTTGACTTTCCTCTATAGCTGGCGAGCAATAGCAAAAGCTGCTCCATGAAAACGGGGTAGTTATGCCCGACTAATAATATTAATACGTGTGTGTTGCTTCATACAAATTACAATTGCATAATATTCCTTTCCTTCATTTCAGCTTAGAAAGACATGTAGTACAGGGAGAAAGTAGGATAATGGTTTGGAGGAAACGAAACGGTATTAATGAATCGAAAGATTCCTTTCGGTTTGCTAAACCTTCACACGCCCTGCTTAACTAAAAGCATAGCAATGCCGGATTCTACGGAGAAAGTTAGCAAGTGAAAACATTGACGTCTCACCGATTTGTCTCGGCAAAGCATCGCCATAGGAAAATGACTTGAAGAGCTATGTCGTGTCAACTGGAAGTAATGCATGATTTTCGCACCAACCAGAATAAATGGTTTTGGTTGACAGTGGTCGTGTGACTGTGGCACCGATGGTTTTTGACGGTGGTAAACGGAAAGTAAGAGTAAATAGTGAGGTGACACTGAGAACATGTAGAAATGATGGAGAAAAGAGATTCCTCCTTCCCATTTTTCAATGGCCCTTTTCTCTCCAGCTTTGTTAATTAGGCTTTGCTCATTTCCTAATTCAATACTTTTCGCATGAGAAAATTCGAATGCCTCGTGCAGCATCCCAGATTCGTCGGAGACAAAATCTCTTGGCTTCTTGTCATTTTGGGTCATATGAAAAAAATGAAAAATGACTCAAAGACGCAGTATGCTTATTTTATGGCACCGGAAAAGACAGGCAAAAGCCCTGTCTCATTTCAAATGGGACCAACCAAATAAAAGAAGTAAATTTGTGAGTAAACCAAACTTTTACTCTAAACAAAAAAAATCCTTCCTGGTTTATAAAAGAAGGCGCAAATTTTTATTTTCATTGAAAACTAATATACTTCAATTTATCCTATGGCTCCAAAAGAAAGTCATCAAAATGCGCTTGAATGAAACGGGCAAAATCTGTTTCACTCAAATTTATGTCATACATATGTCGAAAAACTCTGATTTTTTTGCAGAAACTACAAAATAGGAATAATTCCAGATGAAGGAAAAGGGAAAAAACGAGAATTTTTCTATAGTTTATATTTTCCCTTTATTATTTTGCTTGCTGTTTTTCCTTTCACTTTCATTTCATTCCTTAATATTGCTTTTTTCCGGGAAGAAAGCAGCAGGAAAAGTAATAAACCAAAGGGAAAGTACATATAGCATAAGCTAAACTAATAGCAGTGACTGACAGTCTTCACTCAAGTTGAAGTCAGCGTTTAGTGCGTTAAGCGTAAATACATTTTTTTCTTGTGTTTTCTGCCAGACCATAGAAGCATATCCTTTCTCTCCCAATGAATGTCAGACCATGGCATTTTTAGATCCTCTTTCATGACAGCCGCACCTTTTTTCCTTCCGTGTTTAAACTGCCAGTTAACTACATACACAGATGTGCAATAATGGCCCACCTACAATACCTATAAGCCCCATTCATTCCAAATGCATGTATTCACTTCACATAGGTAAACTTTTTTTTTCATCAAAACGGGCTTACCAGAGAAGTATTGGCAAGGATTGTGTGGAGAAAAAAAGTTGGCTCTTTTATGGTGCCGTTAACGACAACAAAAAAACTATATTGCCGCTACCACTGTCTACTTCAATAACTTTTATTGAGTTCGCTGCCAAGTCAGTTGAGAGAAAAAAGAGTGCATTCCATGTTGCGTTTTACTTCTCCTTCCCTCTAATTTTGTTTACTTCATCTGATTTACTTATATCAGAACGGTTTTCGAGAATAGCATCATCATAAAAAATGGTCTGAACGCGAGCGTTGACATTTCTTATCAGTATTGAGAGATCTATAAAAAAACTTACCCCAGCCGACAGGTGTGTACCTTCTGTAATTTTAATTTCCTTCCGCGTAAAATTTAAACTGCAATAATGCGTCATTATTTCTTTTTTACACTCAAACTTATGAACCCTTTAGGTACATTTTTATAAGTTTTGGCGGTGATAATGATCTGTCTCTTTTGTCTTCAAAGGGAGCCATAGTTTTGTCTACATTGCCTGCGTAACGCATTTAAATTGCGGTGTTATCATTACTAACGTATTATGAAGTAATGACAATTTTATGTCCCCACCACAAAAAATTTTTATGATCACGCACAAGTACTAAAAGGATCCGGTTTCATGGAGAACTGGGTAAAAAACAGGAACAAACAAATATGGGACAAAACTTAATAGACGCTCTCAAAGAGTTTGGTTATGGTATAAACGTTTTTAACCAATCATGACCAATTCCAGAGAGTTTCCTGTCTCCGCACAAAGCCATCATCTATGTCTTACCTTTTACGCTTCTCTAATAGGGCTAAGGAGAAAATAATAGGTTTTCTTGGTCGTTTTACATAATCATAACGGGCCATCATCATCATCAAATTGCAATGAAATTAAGCATTAGTGTTTGCCATTATTAGAAGTAAAATGTGGATTCCCTCTTCTCTATGGAATCTTTTCTCTATTTTGCTAGTTCTGCGAAAATAGGTTGTGCATTAAAGCATTCATGCTTGGAAAAGCTTCAAAGGAAATGACGAAGATCCCGGAATTTGTGTGGGCTTTCTACAGAGATACGACTTTGTAGCGAGTGTAGCCTTTCTAGGTTAATTGGAATCAATAGTATAAATGATGGCCTTAATGAGACAAAAATTTTGTATAACCTTCATCATTCTATGGATTTCTGCTTACTTTGCTAATCCGGGGAATTCATTATAGACCTTCATTAAGTCTGACATAAGCTAGCCAAAACATTGATTTTTCATTCATTCAGTCCAGGCACACACAAACACAACACAACACAACCTACGCTTTTACATCCATCCAAATGTAGTTCCGCAATTGTGTACAACGGAATCTCTTGATTGATATCATTCAGTTTTATCATGCATTGAACTGAAAGTTCGAGAGTTCATCATGAATGGCCACATAAACTCATAATTACATAATCGAATCCTTTCCATTGCTGATTGTTCTCTAAATATAGTTGAGATTGTATTGAAAATTTTCATTTGTTTGTATTTGCAGCAAAACCGGAATACGTGAGAATAAACGACATTAGCGGATCGGAAACAGCAAATGCCTCATTGATTGGTCCATACAACGAAGGAACAGTCATCACTCTTGTATGCGTTTCCAGCGGGGGGAAGCCTGTAGCACAGTTGAATTGGTACAACAATTCGCAGTCACTTCAAGGTAAGGCACTCTGATTGATAAACGACAATCATGACGTGATGTAATTTAAAGTAAATGGTGAAAGCTGAGGGAAACAATTAAAGTATGTGAAAATCTTGCAAAAAAAGGGAAGTTGAATCTAGCGTATCAAAATATTTGGATAAATAGGGCGTACATGTCCAGGGATACAAGTTATTAAAATTACTTGTGTTGCACTTTAATAATCAAATATTTACCTTTTATCCATTAATTCAGTGAATGATGACGCCAGTGGCAATGTTTGCCCACAAGTTAGGCCTTTTTCTGCGAGTAACTACCCTGCTTTTAGGACAGCGACGAAGCATGCATCCCTCTTATTTGCATACATTAAATATCCAAACATAACATGAGAATGAAGATATGCAAAGCAGCTCGGTTCTGTTCCCAGTTTTGTATTTGTAGTCATAAAAACACCAACAGAATGAGTGCTGTCGACGAGGCATTTTATAGTTTTCCTTCCTTTTCAATGGGGTATTAACATTGTTCAGTCTTGACAAGGACATGACACGAAAAAGGGCTGTAATAAATCAGAGAGCTGATGTACTATATATGCCTTGCATTCTGCAAGCAATCAAATTGATATGGGTGGATGTGGAGTAGATGGGTGAACAATGAGAGAAAGCCCTCATTCTCATGAGAAGGAAGTGAAGCTTTTTTTATAGCTCGCTGGTTTCGTTTGGTTTGTCTAAATGAAACCACTAAAGCATTATTATGGACTCGTTTTGTCACAATTATTGAAATGAGTGAATGAATGAGTCTACATGATCCTCATTCCTAACACAGCTTCCATTTCGTATTGTTTGGAAACAAGCTAAATCAAATTTACATTTGTAGTCGTGCGTAGGACTTCTCCGGGTAAATTAGAGTAATAATGTGAGAGCATATTGCTTGCAGCTATTTTTAGATAACTCTTTCGCTCTTCACTCGGGGTTCATTTACATTGTATTCCGTTCAGAGGAAATTACGTTTAAGAATTCAAGTTAGATTGGAGAACGGAAGAGATTTACTTTCACTCAAAATGAAACAACTACCCACGTCGATATAGTTGACCTTTTAGTGTGATGAAATGTTAAGTTGTGGGTAATTTTATAAATTGAAATCCATTAGAGAAATTTATAATCACTCTTGGGCAAATACTTACTTTCGTTGAAGATGCTTAATGTGAAATGAATGTTCTATTTTCTAAGCTCGATGAAAATGGTACTTCATTTTTTACTAAAAATGTTGTTTGTATATTTGGATTAAATTGATTTTTAAAAATCACACTTGAAATAGAATCATTCCACGCCAGTAATTTTTGGCATGAATCATGAAGAGAAAATGTATGGTCTCACTAATACAACTGCTTATAGCCATTTTTTACCTTCAACTCTGGAAAACTCCAACAAAATAAATTTATTTTAGATACTGCATTGAAAATCATTACATTACTTAAATATGTAAAGCTGCGTGGCATCCGGGCCGGGATGCATGCATGGTTTATCTATTCTGAATAATTGTGGAAGTATGAAGGAAGAAATAGCCCTCATCTGGATGCAAAATTCGCTAAAGAGTTTTTCCCTGTGTGGTGGTAGATGCCATTACAGGATTTATGTTTATTCATGAGACTTTTATTGTAATTCTGTTGAGTGGCTCTTGGCAGCTCTCATTCTTTTCTCTGAGGTTGAGAGCCAGCATGGCTCCGAATGAAAAAAGTATAGGGATCCAATTCAACAGCAGCAGGGTGCAAAAGATATTGAGTTTTTAGTAGGTTTATTAAGGTAAGAAAAAGATAAGCTTTTTAGGTGAAACACAGGGAGTTTTTTAACAGTACTCTTCTCACTCCAAGATCCTTTTGGAGAAATATATGAGGGCAGTGGTGTCTGCAGTAATGGATTTTACATTTACTTACTAAAGTGAGGTACACAAAACATATAAGCTTCATGCAAACTGAACGATACGGTTTGCACTTTACCGAGTGCCAAATTGAATATTGTGGAACAATAAAGTAAAGCTGCAGCATAAAAAAATGTGGGGGAAGAGATAGAAAATTTTATTTGCTCCGGTGCTATAGCCTCAATAAAGCTCGTGCCAGAAAGTGTATCCCCTTTTTACTTCGGCTACTGTTGATATCCTCCTGAAACCGGGCCACATTAATTCACGTTATTGAAAATGCTAATATTACTAAAACATACCTAAAAGACGAGGGAAATATTGAAGTGAAACAGTAGGGCCCCATGTTCCATCAATATTGCAGGAGTCCCTACTAATAGCAAGTAGGACAAAGAAAAACAAAGTTTTCAAAAGATTAATCAAATTTTCTCAAAAAGATGCTTCAGGCACGGCGAAAGGAATAAAATATAGTGTTTTATGTTGAAACTAAAATTAGGTAGATGATTTTTGTTCGAATTTCATCGGAAACTATGCCTATTCATGGTTTTAATGAGATCCTGGAAGATATTGGAATTTTCATAATTGTCGCTGTTATAGCATAAGGTCAAGGTAACTTGCCTACTCTGCAATATTGAATTAGAAGTTCTAACAATTCCAAAATTTTTCCCTCCTTGATGAGTTTTCTTATACTTCAGGTCAATTCATCAACATGACGGAAGCGGATGGAACAGGAACTGGCAGCTCCCAACTTACCGTCACCCTGGGAAGAGGAGACTTGGGAGCAAAATTAGAATGCCGGGCTCTGAGTCCAACGCTTGATATTCCTATGGCTGCTTGGGTGGAAGTGGATGTGTATGGTAAGCTCTTCGCTCGCGCTTATCCAAATTACTTAGCCAATTGACTAAAATTTTGACTTAATTATTTTATTTTTTGTAGTTCGGCCGCTGTCATGGGAATTGACAGGTTATGATGCTCCCGTTCTCCAAGGCACCGTCGTCAACCTTCTTTGTCGCGTTAAAGGAGCTCGGCCCGCAGCAAATGTGACATGGTTTAACGGGACCAAAGAGCTTTCCCCGCAGCCTTCTTCAAATTTAGCGGTGCAAGTAAGTCAAGCGTAATTCAAATTACAAAGAAGACTATTTCATTAAAACAGACTTTTAGGACACAGGAACGTGAGATAAAACTTTTTTAATTGCGCATTTAAATCCTGTACGTTCTCTGTAGCACAACCTTCTTAGCACTGTTAAAGCAGTATTTATTGAAACTGATGGAAGTACTTCACAAAATATTAACAGTAAAGTTAAATACTAGATCACTATTTTAGAAGTAGAAATTAATATTAGCAGATTTGAGAAAAACTCTATCAAAGTACAGTAGAGCAGATAAAATAGTAAAGTAGTTTAAATAACTTTATAAACATAACTTTCTCTACTTTTCTCTTTCACGCTGCGATCATGATGCACCAAGCAGACGGATTACAAGATCACTACAAAAATCATTGAGGTGAGTTTTACACAAAATGAATTCAAACGTGTGTGGTGTACATAAATTCAGCTTGGTGTGGGTGTGGACTCTATTATTTTTGAAGTTTGGTTGATTTTAATTAGCTTTGGGGGTATAATTTATTTGATAGACGTGGATTAAAAATTTATGCATGCGTGCGTTATTACTGCTTTGCTTTTTTGCTATTATGATGGAATGATGAAAATAATCCCTCAACCAAACCATCTCAATAATCTAATAGCAATTCAAAAAAGTAACACTGACATGAAACCAGGGAAAAGCAATATTATATAGTCACAAGGGTTTCTTACTTTCAAACGCACTGGTCCAGTTTCTCAAAACTAGCTTGTCTTGCCTACCAACATTCCCTCGCAATTTTTTTTACCTTCACCTGGCTTTTTGTTTTTATGAGACTTTTAGTCATAGTCATATTGTAATGTTTAAATGTGTATGTAGGACGAGAGTCAGTGCTTTTTACGGCTTAAACTTTGTCAATTTCCCACGGGTAGTTTACCTGGTAAGTGGCGGGTTACACAGAGTCACTGTTCAAAAACTCGACTTTATTTCCCGTTTTGATGGCTTACACAACTATGAAAAAATATAACGAACAAGTTGCTTCTCATACTCCAGAGCAAGCACAGATCAAGGCATTCAAAAGAACAGTTTTTTTT
>JAHZMX010001750.1:0-17954 GCA_027743895.1 Seira musarum | reverse complement strand
GTGGTGTGGTAGTGGAACGATTGCGATTTCAAAAAGCTATCATATCATGAGCGATGTGATAGTGTATGCTTTTTCCTTGTATAATCGAGTGATTTTCAACCACATTTCCGTCCATGCATGTACTTGTACTTATGCATAGTAGATCATGATGAAGTCATGAAAAAAAAGGAAACACTTTTTATTTTTTAACTTTCCCCTTAAAAATGTTAACTGTACTTTATGAGCCCATACAAAACATTACATTACACCATCACATCATACCCACCATCGTGTCGTCTACGTCTCATCTCATGTGGAGTGAAGAGGGCTTTTCTTTCGGTTCAAAGTAATTTCTTTTTTTTCCAGGATGGAGTAATAAATGCATCACAGGAGGAGTCACAATGAGAAATACCTATGCATGCATAATGTATCTTCCGTCTTTTCCTTCCTCTACTTATTCACCAAACTGTAATAACAGCAACAAAAGACGAGGGAGACGGGACCTCACACAAAGTAAAAATTGCCTTTTTTATTCCCATCACCCGGGAAAATAAGAGCATCGAACTAAACAACCTACAACGACGACGACACAATAATAACACGTTTTTATGCATAGAAAAAAGACAATATCAAAAAGTCAAAACCTTGCGCATCACATAGGTAATTTATGGACACGTGTGGAGAAAAAAAAAATAACGCATTATCATTATCATCATTACTTATTATTGTGGCGAAAAAATTGGTACGGAATTCTGAATTTTGCGAGGAAGTACTTAAATATATAAAAAGGTATATCTAGATTAGGTACATAAGTATGTACATATTTTTTTGCGTGTTTAGGGAACTGATCGATTCAATTTTCTTTGTTGCCACTTACCGCTGGCTTTGTAGATTTAAAATATAAAACAATTGTTGAAAAAACAAAGGATGCGCGAGGATTCAATTCGTAAAAGCATTGAAATGAATTTGAGTAAAGCAAAAAATACTCGGCAAGATGTCGAAAGCTAAAAATGTCAATAGCAAATAATTTTAGCTCAGCTATAGATTTGATTTCTATCGCTGGTTAAAAATATTGAGCACATATTTAGCAAAACTAAAATTACGTATTTATGTAAACAGGGAATGTGGGATTAAACCTGCTTAAATTTTTACTGATAATCTTCCCATCCTATTCATTTAGCCCACACATTACTTAACATGTGCATGCACGCTTGACATCCCTCAGCTCAACTCAACTCACATTTTCCATTCCCATCAAAGCTCATTCCAGACCAAAAAGTGTTGTTCAAGATAAGAGTAATTTTCCTCAGGAGAGGAATCCTGTACGCTTGACATCCCTCAGCTCAACTCAACTCACATTTTCCATTCCCATCAAAGCTCATTCCAGACCAAAAAGTGTTGTTCAAGATAAGAGTAATTTTCCTCAGGAGAGGAATAGTAAAAAGTTTCAATTTTCCCTTAAAATTCATTTACATTCATATTTACATTTCAGTTGTGGTGGTGGTAATACCCAGGAGCTGAAGTTGCAGTTGTAGTCCTATGGCCACAGAGGAAAGGGGAGGGATTAAAAAAGTTTTCAACTGACTTGACTTGAGAAAATCCTCATGTTATGTTCCTCATGTGGTAATAGTGAATGCCAGGGCGATTGCACACGCCTCAATTCATTCATTCATTCACTCACTCACTCGCAATAGAAGATCTTGTTTGTACTCCAATGTATTTTAGTGGAATTTTCGAAAATAGTTTATTGGCGACTTTTGACTTCGACTTTTGGAATTTTCGTAGAGGGATCGCATCAGAAAAAGAGATATTATTTTTGATAGAGAGCTTTACTCCAAGTCAGAGGAAGGTTGTAAAAGGAGGCAGGAAATGATGTTTACGAGCCATGTCATGCATGTCTTGTGAGCTCAAGTCGAGAGAAAAGCCCTATATGGAGCCGTAGAGATGTTCACGACAAGACAAGCTTTTTAAAGACGGGGTAGTAGTCGTTACTATTTGTACTTGCTCCCATATAATTTTTTTTCTTCGTCTTCTACTTCCAATGATAATAATAATATGTAATGCACACAATTTTGATATCAGAAATTGTATCGTATGAACGAAGGAATCCATCGGCTCTCGGCTTTCCCAAAAGGAACATGAGTGAAAGTGGTAATAAAATGGGCACTGGAGCATACTGCAAATTGGAGTTGGAATTTTGGTGCGGTGTGGTGTGTGCGTGTAGGAATTCGTTTTTTTTGTATTGGGAGAAATGACGATCATGATGATCATTATTATTAGAAAATGGAAGGAAGGTAAAGCCTCCTCATATATATTTTATATCCACATTGGAAGGAAAAAAAATCTCTAGGGATCATATGGAGGGATCTGGCAGGAAATCCATGGGATTGGCCATGGGATGACGGAGAGAATTCACAATCAACTTGAAAATAACAAAAAAAAATGCAGGAGAACTACTACTCTTCTGGATGAAATGCGTGGGAAGAAGATGGGATGGGACCAGAAGAATGGAATGGCTAATGGCTCGTGTGTTGCGGTGTGGTGTGAGCGAGCAGGTGAGATGAAATTGCATTCGCTCCTGTCTGTTTATCAATGTACCACCGAACCAATTCAATAAGACTTCAAAGGCGGCACTATGGAAATTACTTAGGAAAATGTACGCATTTTCTGTCGTCTTCCATTCTTTATGCAAAGTGCATTAAAATGAGCAGCAGTAGAAGCAGGAGTAGTGGTATCGATTTTACAATTAACAAGCCTCCGGATGAGAGCTTAATACGTTTAAATGAACGAGCGGCTCAATGAATGGATGAATGACTCCCTTCTAGCAGAAATGTTTTTTCCTTATTGTGATGATGATATAACATAACATGAGATTTTCTTCACAATTCACATTCATTGGGATGGGACCAGAAGAATAGAATGGCTAATGGCTCGTGTGTTGCGGTGTGGTGTGAGCGAGCAGGTGAGATGAAATTGCATTTGCTCCTGTCTGTTTATCAATGTACCACCGAACCAATTCAATAAGACTTCAAAGGCGGCACTATGGAAATTACTTAGGAAAAGTAGGAAAATGTATGCATTTTCTGTCGTCTTCCATTCTTTATGTAAAGTGCATTAAAATGAGCAGCAGCAGAAGCAGGAGTAGTGGTAGTGGTATCGATTTTACAATTAACAAGCCTCCGGATGAGAGCTTAATACGTTTAAATGAACGAGCGGCTCAATAAATGGATGAATGATTCCCTTCTAGCAGAAATGTTTTTTCCTTATTGTGATGATGATATAACATAACATGAGATTTTCTTCACAATTCACATTCACATGCATTCATTTTTAAAATGATTCCCTTTTCCTCTTCCTCCCTTCATTTTCTCCGTATTAGTCACTAGTCACCCTTCCTTCCTCTTTTCCCAAACGAAAAAGTCAAAATTTCTAACCAATTTGACTTACAAACACTACAACCATACCATACCATCCCATCCATCTGTAGTTGTATGCACAAAACTTTTTTTTCTTTGCCTAAGCAGCTTTAATAGCATTATCATCATTTCACCCATCCAATCCATCCTCTCACTTCTCTGTTTGCTTAAGTAGATTTTACACACTTTCCCAACAACAGAAGTCGGCAATTTTCGAAAGAGAAAACAGTATAATGTGATCATTTACGATTAGTAGTTCAAAGTCAACCCTTTTTTCATACAACTGCTTCAGCTTCGTTACGAACCCCTTTCGTTTTTCCCCTTTTCAAATTCATTGTCATTATCAGCAAACAATTTTTTTCTCTATTGAAATCGAGAAAATGCAACAATCGCAATCTTACGCACTGCCACTGTTACTGTTACTACTTGTGTTGTTCCCCTTTTTTGAAATGAAACCGATTACAATTCCTAGAAGCTTGCTGAATAATAAGAAGAGATCCTGCAGTAGTAGAAGCATTTCCTCCGCTGCTTTCACTCTACTACTTGCTTTGCTGCCTTGTCATGTCATCCGATTGATTGATGACCATACCAGACCAAAGGAAAAGAATGCGACAACGGTGAAGAGTGAACATTGCAATAAAAACACATTTTCCTTTTTTTTTACAGTAATTCCTAATGGAATCTTGATTCGAGTGAAATAAAAACATAAAAAAAGGGAAATTGAAGAAGAAAACTCTTCATACTCATCATCATAAAAAATTGTAAGTGTGCTTGTGTTACTCTCTGTGTCTTTTTTTTACATATTCACATTCACATACATGTAGTAGCACTACTGTCATGTCACAAGGGTGTCGTTACTCGTTACATTTGACAGGAAAAATGCATAATGCTCTTTACTACTCTACATACTATTTACTCATACGAGCGACATAAGACGGAATTGCTTTGGAACAAAAATACATGCATATGTAAGTACCTAAGATATACATAAAAATATAAAAAAGTTGATTGCCGTTGGGGGAAATCCTAAAAAAAAAAGCTTGGGTCTTGAAGGAGGAAAAGTGGAAAATTGGGATAGGAAGATGAGATAGTAATGTATGCACATACGACAACGACAACAAAAACGACGACGCGATGAGGACAACAAAGTTGAATAAAAAATGCGTCTTATCGTCGTGATACGATATGACGATAATGCCACTTTTTTTGTGTTGTCCCCGTTTCTGATTTCTTCCAAGCTGGGGGAATTGAGGAGCCTAAATTGGAACGAGTCATGTAGGTTCGTTCGTTTGTACTTACGTACGTCATAATGCGGCTTAACTGAAGAAGAAAACAGCCTATTTCAATGCTATAAAAGAGAGGAATCAGAGATTAAGCTTTTGGTGGACAATAAAGGCCTCTATTTTGATCTATAATGTTCCTTAATGTCCTATTCTTGTAGTGCAGAGCTCACCAAGATTACTCAAAAAACTGGCAGTAAGCTAAAGTAACCAATTTCATGGATGGTCAAAGCAAGAAGGAAAAAAACCTTTCTTTTTTTCTACCTAAGGACGTGTACTGGAATGGAATGCAAGCGAAAATCAGACAATGTACAGTCGGTGCACGTAATTCTTTGAAGCATTTTCCTGGACCAACGCTTTCATTTCATGCAACTAAACCAATCCAAGCGAGTGGAAATGACTCGTCTTCCCTCTTCTTTTGCAGTGAGGTGACCCGAGAAAGCAGCAGGCAATCCAGTCCATCTATACTTCCATTTCCGCAAATGCAATGTCGGTGTCAACAAGCCCGTTATAGGTACACGCATTTCTCCCTTCCTAATTTCACTAGGATCATTTTAATGACCTCATTGTCACCACGATGACGTTCCTTCTTTAATGGAGTGTCATTTCAGGATGACCTGTGCTCTCCACATGAAAAACTACAATCACAATCCCTCCCTTACTTCCTACCTACCAAACTATCCCGCTGCTTCATNAGCAGGCAATCCAGTCCATCTATACTTCCATTTCCGCAAATGCAATGTCGGTGTCAACAAGCCCGTTATAGGTACACGCATTTCTCCCTTCCTAATTTCACTAGGATCATTTTAATGACCTCATTGTCACCACGATGACGTTCCTTCTTTAATGGAGTGTCATTTCAGGATGACCTGTGCTCTCCACATGAAAAACTACAATCACAATCCCTCCCTTACTTCCTACCTACCAAACTATCCCGCTGCTTCATCCTACCTTCAATTCATCCGTTACAACTCAATTTCCTCAGCGTTGAAAATCATTACATTTCGTCATAAAACCTCGCACACGATATTAGTTTCATTTTTATAATTTCCCGTTTTCTCCCACCTCCACTCATTCTGACTTGACATGCTTTTTATTATATTCCTCTTGACACTCTGCTTTTTTGGATCATGAAAATGACGCAACGCAGCAGAAGCAGCCCAGCGCACCAGGTCGATCGCCACTTGCCACATTTTTTTTTGCTTTTTTTCTCTTGTCCTCTGAGTCTTGATGATGATGTCTGTCTCCGAAAAAAAGTATTCTATGATTTTAGCTTAGCTCATGTCTTTTTTCCCATTACATGGCATGCCACCTTAACACCACCACCACCAGTGCCCTTTTTTCTTTTAACACTGTTCCTGCTGAGCGTGCAGTTTTTATCATCATCACACCGCCACCAGTAAAAAGAGTAGTCACCACCACCACCATCAACATCATCCATAGCAAAAAAATACAAAATAAAGTCCTCTTCTTCATGCAGAAATAAGATGATAGAGTTTTGCTTCCCTCTCCTTTTCCTCAATTTCCCTGGCTCAGCAGGAAATCTCAGCAGTGAAACAGCAAGTAGCAAAACTGAGCTCCTGTCATCGTCATCGTCAACTCATGTGGAGCCTTCTTCTCCTCCTTCCCAGAAGAGGAACGCAAAGGAATGGCAAAATACAAAATACGAAAATTTATACGATTTCTGCCCAAAGAAGATAACGGAAGTATATTTTTTCCCATATCTGCTAACTTATTACAAGGATTTTCGTGTTCCAATGATGATGACCTTTTAGTGTGACCGATTCCTGTGTAACCCTTTTTTCTCCTTTCCTTGCTTATTTTTTTAGAAGATTGTCTCTTCCATAACGAAACTTCACTCAAATCCTTTTTCTCGGGGCTTTCGGTGTACGATACCATCTCGTTTTTTCCTTGGGAGATTTACGCGCAAAGTGAATTGAACATGTCAGACTTGGGAGAAAATTGCTAAGTCATTAGGTTTTTTTTCTTTCGTTCACTTAAAAAAATCTCAAGCGGGATGAGAATAGCTGGCAGGCAGATATTTTTCTGATAGGGGATAATCAGAACAGGAAATAATGAGTTATGCACATAGAACATTTTGTGCAAGTAAGTACCACATCTCATTTCCTTCTAAGAATTGTCTCGAGTGCATTCTTCCTCTATGGGTGGATTGGATAAATGAGCTACAATCAGGATAAGCCTTCAAATCCAATCCAATCCATTTCCCTAACTTTAACTGTATTACACAAAAGAACATTCCGAAGCAGAAGAAAGAAGCAGATGAGGATCCAAAGTTGGCTTCCTTGTTCAATGAATTCATTAAATGGAAAGCGACTCGCTCTCTTTTCGACTCATCTTCATCCCGTTCCAATCATGATCATCACGAAGAAAAGTCATTACACAGGGACAACTTGAATAATATTACATAATAATAAAAAAATCTAGACATTTTTGCTCAAACTAAGTAAGTAAGGAAGATTGTGTTGTGTCTCTCGCTGCTGACTTCTCTTTTCATTTTCCTCTTCTTTTTTTGTGCCCAATGAGAAAAGATATTTTTAATGGAGCAAGTTTTATCAGAAAATGCTTCTCCTCCTATTTTTTTGTATTATCATCGTCATCATCTTTTTTTGCGTCGTAACTCTCCCAAGAATCGAAGAAGACAAGAGAAACTTTCTCCGAGATGAGATGATGCTTTTTAGGAATAAAAGTAGAAAAGTTGTACAAAAGAGAAGAGAATAGAAAAGATATTGTGTTCTGTTCTGTTCTTTCGTTTAAGTTACATTCGTTTTTGGTGTCGTCGTCGTCGGCGTCGATCTCCCCTCTTTTTTTAGTTACTTAACTTTAATTTTTTTGAAGAGAAGCCGGGAGTGAAAGAGTGACAGCACTCATTTTTCACTGGCCCACAACAACAAAACAAAGTGAGTATTTCACGAGCTCAGATCAGCTCTTTGGGAGCATAGCGTAAAGGCATCAGCACCCACGAGGAAGGCGAAGCCAAGAGATATGAAAATAACTTTTAGTCTGCAGTGCAGTGTATCAAAAGATATCCAGAGCAGAACTAAAGTCGAAGGAAAAGCATCGTCATTTTCAGGATTCAAGTTCACTTCCAAGCTTTTTTACTGATAATAATGCCATTCTCTGTTGATGATCACGAGAATTTTTTTTGAATGGATTGGATGCGGAAGAAAATGGAAACTTGGGAGTCAGAGTCAGACGAAGCAAGTCGCAGAGTCATCATCATCGTCATCGTCATACCATCACAATCATCTCGTTTTTTTTCTGAGGAAGAAGAGAAGATGAGATGAGATAGAAAAAAGAGGCAATGAATCAACTTGTCACACCAAATGCATATACACGACAGATCCGAAATGTCCCTAGTGACCATATACGACAAAAAAAACGAAACGAGGGAAGACGAAATAGAGCCATATAAAGCAGCCAGCGGCCCATCATCCATCCTTCCACCATTTTTCTTCTATATTTGGTTATTTGGAAGAGACAAAATAATATAAAAGAAAGAAATTGCAGTTTTGAAGGAGAATTTAATATATTTTACCCTAAAAAAGAAATTTTTCCCAACTTTGGTTGGAACAATAAGAATCACTTTTTTATTTCAAATTCATAAGTATTACTATTACCTGTACAAGAAAATATATATGTTTTTATGTTTCGTGTAGGATTTCATTTGTCACTGGGCCTTTCATGCGACAAAAGACAAAAGTAGAAGGAATTAGATTTATGTTCGTTCCTTACGGTGCGGTGTGACCACTTCTATTACGCTCAGAGAATGAGAAAGTAAGAAGAAAAAAAATGATTTTTTTTTGTTTCCTTCACACCTTTTCGTTATCCAATCCATATGGTTTTGTTCACACGTTTAAATATTGCACACAACACTGGAGAAATTACTCAAGTATGAAAAAAGGAATAACCAGAGAAGAAGACCTTCCAATTCTAAAATATATTACGTTTTTCGTTACTGTTCCAAGTCCAACTGAAAATTTTTTTCGTGATGTGATGTGATGATCATGATGATGATGATGATGAGAGAAGAAACAAGTGGGAAAAAAATGGGAAAGAGAGAGAGGAATGAGTAAAACAAGAAATATTGCCCCCTTCTCCACATGTCCTCATAAATCTCATCAACACCAGAGGAACCACAAGGCGGCTAAAGAAGTAGATGAAAATAGAAGAAAAAAAAATTACTTATTGGAGCTACACAGCTACAGCAGAGTTTGGAGTGAAACAGCAACGAAATAATATATTTCTTTGAGGGATCCCTTTCCCCCGACATAAATTGCAATAAATGCGTTTTGACAACCGTATCAAGTAGATGGAATTAGGGAAGAAGTTGGCGTTGCCACCAAGTAACAGTAGCAGTGCAGTATTATGTATTGCAAAAAAAAAGTAAATCGCCTATGAAAATGTAATGGGATTGTGATTGCAATAAGTACAAATTCTGCAACATGTCTTCTGTCGGACGGGTTGTGCATTAATTAAAAAAGAAGAAAAGGAATTACTATTCCGTCCGTTACTACGCTGGTAAGGCCAAAAGGCAAGGATTTTTTTGGGATACGATACGAGTTCCGAGATTCGTCTTTTTTACTTTGCTACATTACTATACTATACCACCTGAGTTGGGTTTGGCGCCGAGAGGGTGACCCCCAGGAGGTCTTGAATGCCACCAACAAAGTCAAGGTGTTTATTCCTTTATAATTACCTGAAAAAAGTTATGATGAATTTTTCGTAGAGGAGGAGGAATGGGATGCAGTCATAGCACAGGTACAATACAGGTTTGAGTGCAGTGCAGTGCCTCTCTGCTTCTTTACCCGTTCCTATTTTATGACAGCGGGATATTAAAACAGAAAAAAAAAATCATCTTCTTCTTCTTCTCCGAAAAGAAAATATCCTGGTTTGGTCTGGTCTAACATATAACATAACATAACAGTAGCTCCAGGGCAAGAATATGTATTACAATACAAGTGAAAATTCATTTTTATTTATAGGAGCATCCATTCCCCACAACCAAATAAATAACATGAGGAAAAGTCAGCGGGAGATTTTCAAAACGGTTTTCAAGCTCTCCTCTTCTCCTTCTTTCTATTTTCTTTCTCAACTCAGCCTGAATTCTCTTTTGCAAAATACTACCTCGTTGAATGAAGTTTTTCGGTCAAAAACTTGGCTTCAGCTTGAGACAATAATCATAACCATAATCATTAATTCCCTCCTCTAGCACAACCTCTGAAACTTAAACAATTGGGGTGGTGTAGTAGTGTGGCACTGGCCTGGCTTGGCTTGGCCGCGCCTTTCTTTCCTCATTGCCATTTTCAAAGTGATTTTGATTCCCGAAGCTGAATGACTGTCTGTCTGACTCTCTTTTGGTTTGACTTGTTGTCTTCAATTCAAAAGGCCGTGGCATATATGCAAAAGAAAAACTGTAAAAAGAGCATTGCAAAATGTTCCCCACTGAGCCAGTTCAGTCGAAGCAATGAAAATTGTGAGCCCATTACTTAGGTAAAAAAAAAAAACTTTTTTTCTGATGGAAATTGATCCAGTAAACAAGCTAGGAAGAGAAACGAAATTTGAGCCAAACCAAACGCAAACTAAAGCTCTACTGTTCCATTCCAGGGAAATGTATTCTTCAGAGACTTTTATATAACGCAAGTTTTCTAATGGGCGAAATACAATTCTAATGACATTAACCCATTGTTCGAAATCCATTCATTGTGTATAAAAAAGCAAACTGGAAACCAAAAGCTCCAGAGATGTAGACGCAAACGAGAAAGTTTCTTCCTCTTCCTATTACCGAAGAAGAAGGGAGGGATAGGGAAAATCCCGGAGTTTTTTTTCTCTTCTTCTGGTAATTTAATAATAGCATTAGCACCAATAATATATCGCATCACAATCACATGATACGCCACGCTACGCAAATGCATGCATAATGGCACGCAATAATGCACATTAAACAAAGTGTATTGTTGTCACCCGTTCACTTCTTCCTTGCTTTTCATTCAAAAACCGAATCATTTTTTTCAGGGATGAGATAGATAGAGATGATCAAAATGATGTGATGTGATTGTGATGTGATGGTCCTCCTTTTTTGTGGGTGATGCCTGGTCTGGTTTGATGTGATTGTCAGAAGTAGAAAGGAAAGGGCTGATCAACTTCATGATAATAATTCTCCCTCTTGTGTGCAATGCATTATATTTGGCAAACAAAAAAAAAGTAAGCAGAAGTAGTAGTGGTGGTGGTGGTGGAAGGGTAATACGATACGGGATGCGGAACAATAGCTTAAATGTAAATGTGAGGTAATATCATTATCATCCGTCACATTATTCCAAGAGCTAATGCAAAAGTTGAGTACATTCCGTGATATCAAATTCTCCAAATGACAATACAATGCCAAACAATATCACTGCACATCACTCGTTTACTCTTCGAATTAGGTTTTAGGACTGGAAATGACATGGAATTAAATAAGTGAAATGCTTTTTGTAAGTGAATTAAACTCTTTCAAAAAAATTTAATGGGTGAGTGAATTATATTTATAATGAGGATAAGCCGAATTTAAAACGCAATTCGAGAAGAAAAAAATATTATGAAGATAGAATAGAATTTCTAGAATTTGTAGAGCATGTACGTATTTGAAAAGGAAGGTATGCACAGAATTGATGAACTTAATTAACCGTAATATTTACATTAAGCACGCACTGCAGTACCCCAAACCACCTACCGACAAATGTTTTCCAAAGCACAGCTTCATTTCGCACACAAAATTTCCCCGAAACATCATAATTACTTTGATTGCTTGTCCCCATCTAAAAAAACTGCATTTTGCATGCCATGTCGCAACAAAGCCAAGCCAGTGACCATGCCTTAAAAAGGAAGCCCACCTAATTTTTTCATCGTCACCAAACCAAACCAGTGAGCCATTTCATGCCAGTCGGAGTCGGTACGACGATTTCTACTTCTATAATACCTACCTACCGTCATCGTCACGAGCCTCTAATTTCTTATTCTGCGTGGATTGGATTGGATTTGGATTTGATAGGAAACAGCAACAAACCCAGCATGAAGTCCCCAGAATAAAAAAAAATCATGTACAAAGTACAAACAAACGAACCAGGAACAGAAACAGCAACAGCGTATAATATTCCGGATACATGCAATAGGCACACAACACAATCGCAATCTAATAATTTTTTTGTCTTTCTTTTTTTCCTATTTCATTTTTTAAAAAGAGAAAATGGACCACATGCTGTGCCATTCTTTTGGATCAATCACCTGGTGCAGCAAACGTACAGCAATAGCAACAGCAGCAGCAGTGTAGTTTATTCAGGAGAAAAAAATTGAATTGTGGAAATGCATACACCATAGACCAGGTAATCATGAAAAAAATGGAATGAAAAGCGTATGTTCCTTGAACTGACTGACTGAGGGCTGAAAAGGGAGCAATCCTGATGTTATGAAATGTTTTCTTTTCCTGCCAAAAAAATACTGAACTCCTCACAATTCACATTGTAGCTTGTGCCATCATCTTTTTTTCTAGAGAAAGAAAATTACGAAAAAGGAAAATGTGCATGTGCTGCTGGTGGTGTTCCTTCTATTTTATTTACGCTTCGAATCCTACTTACTACCTACACCTTTCTTTTTTCCCTTGAAATAGGTTTTTACTTTTCTCCTTTACCTATTTTTAGCATGCATCATGCTCCCAAGAAAGTTTAAGTGAGGCGTGAATACACACATTTATTTTTTTCCCTGAGAACCTGAACCACCTGAGACCCAATCATCATGCTCGTCATAGTCATCGTCATCATCATCATCTTTCTCATTCATTGTGCAACTTTTCACTCGAGTACTTACATCTTAAATGCGGAGGTGGAATAGAAGATGTGAAAGGACTATGGAAAATTATTATTTGGGGGATGGAAGGAACACGCCAGTTTTTACCACGTTATTAAAACATGGCTTTCTTGATGAAAATGGGATTTTTTTGGAAACATCTCCACCTCCACCCATTTTCCTCACCTGTTTATCTTCTCATAATGAGTTTGAGGTGGAAACCTTCAGATTTTACAACCGTAGGACATATAGACAACAGTTATCTATACGGATTTTTCTCATAATGAGTTTGAGGTGGAAACCTTCAGATTTTACAACCGTAGGACATATAGACAACAGTTATCTGTACGGATTGAATATTTCATTTGAATTTCTGATTCAGATATAGCCGCTGCCGATGAACAAAAATAAGTGCAACTTTAAAATTCAAGTTTTTAAAATAATTTCATTCATTTCTCGTCTTCTATTTTCATTCATTGTTGTATGATGCCTGCATGAGCTGTCAATGGGGATTTAGAGTAAGACTCCAAATGGAATATAAAATGAGACCGACAAAAGGCAAACAAAAATAATCTCCATTATTATGCATAAAACATTCTCATTTCATTCATTTCACTATTTACTCTGTACACACACAGAATAAGAGTGAAACTATTATAAAAAATATGTAATTTTAAATGTGAATGCAAGCCCACGAATAAATAAAAAATGAATGGAATAAAGATCAATATGGAACACATTTCCATCCATGAATGAAGCATATGAACATCATCCAAAAATCATGAAACTTTAAACTATCAAAGAAAACCAATAAACCACACACAACCAAACCAAACCACACAACAATCACAATCATATTTGATCTGATGCTGGCATGCATGCATATATGGCGGCATCATTTTTCTCAAACTGATTTTGTTGTTTTTTTATCTTGTGGTGGCCAAAACGATGTTTGTTCACTAGAGCGCATGAATAATATGCATGAATGAGTAATAAATTTGGAGAAAACGAGATGAGAACAAACAATAATGGCGCATTGTTGCCCTTGTACAATTCATATTATTTCTCCTTTTCCAGCTGAGATGAATTGTTTGCCACGCATTGTTTCTCTTGTGGTCGGTCTTTGATGTGATTTTTTTCGACCAACCAAATAAATATGAATTCTTATGGATTATTGTGATACTCCCCGACATTTTTTTATTTTCTGTTCGTGGCACTGTAAAAAACCGCAGGTGGATGAAATATAAATTTTCTAGTTTTTTTTTAGGCTTTCGCTTGACCTGCGGTCACAAGTCAGAACAATATTGCACAAATGAATAAATTTTCTCTCTGGTTTGGTCTGGCCAACTGAAAGTTACATATTTTCCCTAGAAAAACCACAACCAAAAAATCTCTACGTTTTTGGTCATTTGCATGATTTAAATTGTATCATGTATCAAACGCTGTGTGCATTCTTGTTTCTCTTCATCATTATACACTTACACCAATTCTAACCCCAGCACAATAAGTATACAATCCACTTTTGGTTTTGAAAAGTGGAAAAGGGCACCCCTATAAACGAGGATGCCGCCATACCATGCCACTACGACCACTTGACATGAACATGACTCTCTAAAATTCCACTTTTCTCGATGCGGTTTTTCAAAAACAGTGACTCACGAATGAAGTGAGGCAAAAGCAAGCTGATTATCCATTGCATGACAATTCCTCTAGAATTTCCCTTAATTGATCGGATTTCATTGTTTTGTCTTGTGTAGTGTGGTGACTCCTTAGGAAAAGTGAAAAGTGAACCCTGTCAATCTTCCCTCATCACATCACATCACATCTACTGTTTTCCTCCTGTCGTCAATCGCATCGTCGTCGGCTTCACGGTTCATGTTAATGTTGTGACATTCGACCATCCCATTAAAACTCCATAAAACTACTTATAATGTTCAGTAGCAAGACAGAAAATAATTGATCTGTCAAGTTGAAGCTTCCGATAATAAATGAGTACATGGACGTCCTCTTTAAAATAAATACCTCAGCAATCCCATCTCCATTTTATCCAGTCACCACCTTCCTTCTAAAAGAAAAACGTACTCCACCTTTCCCAAAAATATATATATTTTTTATAATGATGAAACACCCTCGGAAAAAATCAACAAAATCCAAATAAAAAAACTCGTATCATTAACCATTCCATCAGCACAGCAGCCCAAAGAATGATGATATGATGATGATAATGATGATGAGTCACAATAAAACCAAATCAATTTCTTCTTATCACTGACCACCCGAAGGCGGCAAGAGAGGAGCCATTATTCATTCCTCTTAAAATCGATAACAATCAATACTCTCTCAAAAAAGTTGCTCCTGCTGACCATTATTTCAACTCTTAAATCATCACGGGAGTGTCACTTGTCCTCTCGCAAAGAAAAAAACTAATTTGCATATTACAATCCTACAACAACTACAATTGCAACTGCGAAGACTCCGCACCCAACAGTGTAGCGTGAGTATGTACTTACCTATTTTTTACCAGAAAAAAAATAACGAATTTAAAAAAAAAACCATTTCCCAAGAAAAAGAATAATCAACGCTTTTATTGGGATGCAAGCCAATAAAAAATGCCGACAATGCAATCCTTTCATTATCCAAAACATCCCCCTCGATCCATCTTGTGTTCAAAAAGTAATCAATCACAACAAAAGCAACAAGAAGATCAGCCTCATCATCAAATTATTCTCTAAATCACATACATACACGAAAAATACAGAAAAATAGGAGAATATCAGTGGCAAACAATCAAAGTGAATTTGTCCTTAAGAGGATTTTCATCTGTGTCCTCCTCTTTTTTTCTTCTTCAACAAATGAGCCTAACATTGCATTACATTGAATCTAAGAATCGACGGAGTGAACGAATGAATGAATGAGCGAGCATGATACGGGGATTCGTGATTGCAAAAGGAAAAAAGTCATTTATTTCGGTGACTAGTGACTTGTGTGATACAATCCAAATGTGGTTTAGGAGAGAAATGGCAATAGAAAATGACGAAGATTGTGACTTGACTCCATCAGAAAAAAAACATCTTCCGTCAAGCCATGCCAGATCAGGCCACCGGGGAAGATTCAGAACTCTTGGGAAAATGAATCTGATGATGATGATCCAACTAACTTCGTCAGTGAGATCATTTTCTTCTCTTCTACAGCAGCAGAAACCGTCTCCTGTTTTAATGGTTTATTCGGTAATTACAAGGAAAACTTGTACCCGAATTTTCCCAGAGAGAAGCTTGACTTTTTCCTTTAGAAGAGCTGCTTTCATTTTAAGAGATGTTCGAGTTGGATTGGATGGAGTGAGTGGAACAACTATTTCGGAAAATGCTTTGCAATTAAGTAAATGGCCAGATAGGACTAATCCCCATATCGACTAATTCCAAATGATATACGCACCAAAAGCGAATACTACCACTACCACTACTACTCCCTCTCTCTCTGGATCTGATGTTGGAGTTGGAGTCTGTAAAACATCGTCCTCATCTCATCATCATCATTCCAGATTTTCCTTTCCTTCTGCTGACTTTCACTCCGAACTTTTCCTTCTTCGTTGATGATAATAACGCTACCTGACATCATCATCGTCATCATAAAAGCCAAAGCCGGAGCCTGGTTGTGAGTGAGCAAATCTAAAATACTTTATCCCAAAATTTATCTACATGCTCGCTCAGCAAATCCAGATGAGCTCTTTTTCCTTTAAGCCATATTTACAACAAAACAGATAGATCGGATCTCAGTGAACTGAACTGAACTCAATCTGGAAATGAAAATACATGTAATATTGCCTGGTTGTAATTTTCCATTTTGAATCATACATGCCCACAGGCCCTTCGCCTACTCACGAACAAGATGACTTTTTATCAGGCAATATTTTAATACAAAAAATATAGTTTAATATTCCAGGAAAAAGCACAAGTCAATCTAGTCTCGCATACACGAGTAAGAAAAAACAGGAGGAGGTATAGTAGGCAAAAGAAGAAGCAGATTTCCCTGGACATTTACATTTTTTTTCATCCTCACTCACCCACTCACTCGAGTTGAGTTGAATTGAGTCAAGTCGGTCAACTCAACTGTTTCATTCGGTGTGAGTGAGGCGAGCCGGGGAAGACGCCGGTCTATTCAAAATTTATCTTTCTCCTCGTGTCCTCTCTCCTTTTCCTTCATGTTCACGTAGGAATTGGAAAATAAGTGGGCGACTAGATAGAACATGTTTCGTCTGGTGGAGACAGTGCTAACTAAAATTTCATGGTTCATGGAATACGATACGATAGGATACGGGTAAGGAGATAGAGTTTGATGTCGGCATCACAATCACCATACATTCCTCCACAGTTTCAGTTATTTTTACTTCTCATATTACACAAGCTTTCTATTCTCCGTTTTTTTTTTTGTCTCAAAGGAAATCATTACGATTGGAGTGAGTGAATGAATTTTCACATTTTTCATGAGCCCTTTTTCTCTCTTTGTTTGTACATATATAGAAATACACAGACACAAACACAACTAAATTCATACAACCAAACCAGACCACTCAAGCTAGAAACTTTTTTTTCTCTATTCAATTTTTTCTTCCTTTTCTTTCCCTAGTGTCCTATGTAATACATTTTCTACAGAAAAAAAAGTTGATCATGGTATGGTATGGTATCATCATCATGTC
Source organism: Seira musarum (assembly GCA_027743895.1). NCBI lineage: Eukaryota > Metazoa > Arthropoda > Collembola > Entomobryomorpha > Entomobryidae > Seira > Seira musarum. The sequence goes on along the minus strand of JAHZMX010001750.1, from coordinate 747 downwards.
CCTTTCACCCTTTTTCTTCCAGAGCAGGGAACATACATAATGCACTTGTTTCTTCTTTTCATCCTAAGAAAAAAACTAAATTTTTTTCGTCTTCTTCCTTTGGAACTTTTTTTCTCTCATGCTCCAAAAAGATCACTTTCAAGATGAGTTTGGCAAGATGAAGTCTTCTTTTTCTTGAGAGAGAAAAAAATGCCAAAGCCAAAAAAATAAGGGAAGCCAAACCAGCCTTTTTTTCATCTCTGTTTTGCCTCTAATGGTCAATCCTGTTATTTGTAGATGAGTTCAGGGAGAAAGTTTCGTCTTGGCTGGAGAAAAAAAACTTTCTTTTTTCCATGATTACTTTATACATACAAGGAAATGATAATGCTATGCTAGTGCCTCTGCTTATGATGATCATGTTGTTGATGATGATGCAGCAGAAAAAATTACAAGAATTCCTTTTCCTTCCTATGATTACATCATATTTTTTCTCTCTTTTTCTCTAAATAATAAATAGAGATAGAGGATTCCCGTTGTCCTCTGAAATAACACAATCGATTTGTTTTTCCCTTTAAAATGCCTCCATTTTTCAAAACATAAAAGTACTTTGTTCTACAAATACAAATTCTCTGTTTTAAACAATGGATAGGATCGTTTGGAATAAAAATGTAAAAAGAAAGAAAAATTTTTTTATCTTCTTTTCACGGTATCACTGGAGTATTCTGTTGGAGTTTCACCGGATTTATCAATTTTCTCTGGACCGGAAAA